>JAHWFO010049892.1:0-10091 GCA_023313115.1 Rhysida immarginata
AATAATAATAATAATAATAATAATAATAATAATAATAATAATAATTACAGGAAATGCATCATAAAGGAAGTTTTTTTTTTATAAAAAAACGATGAAAATACGACCTTCTAGAGAGAAGGCCTTCGTAGAAAAACTGTATATATTGTTACATCATCATTAAGCGGCCAAATTTAGGGCTTATTATTGGTAGAAATACGTTTAACAATATCAACACCTCCTAGAAAGAAAGCCTGTGCACTGAAAGATCATATATTATGTAATTCATTTATGTAATTACTCTTGTTTTTGATTTTCAAATTGCAAATGTGAATTGTAAGTTTTGAAATATTTGTAAACACTTTCGAACTGTAATTGCAATTTTTAGTGAACATAGTAATTGGGGAAACCTGTTATGTTCACAATAAATAAATAAATAAATAAATAAATAAATGATCATAAGAAGTCATAATTTCGAGCTTATTATTGGTAGAAATACGTTTAACAATGCCTTTTTATAATGATGTAACAATGTATAACGTTTTTGTCCACAGGCCTTCTTACTAGGTGGTGTCGGCAGAGCTCTATGATCTGAGCGATGATTGGCTAATTTTATAATGTGAAAAATTACTTTTTTTTGTGTGTGTGTGTTGTGACATTCGTCAATTACAACGTCTTGTAACTTCTGCGTCTGCCCCCCCTTCCCACGTGGTTTGTGGATCAACGTCCGTGAATGGAGATAGGAGACTCCAAGTCGCCAGTAGAAAATCCGGAGCAGTTGTGACTAGTTTGGATTGTGACCACCAGGGGGCGAGGAGATCGGAATGGCAGGCAGCCAATCAGGATCGTGATTTCGCGCATGGAATTATGGGTAATGCTAGGGGAATATATAAGGCGGGTCTTTCGAATCAGCGGCAAATAGGACTTGATATGTCTGAGAAAGTAAAATCCTGCATAACTGGCTTCTATAATATTCACGGCAATGAATTCCCAAAACATAGCATTGATGTAAATGAAGTCCAAAGCATCATTAAAAATTTAAAAACGAAAAAAGCTCCAGGTAAAGACTCTATTAAGAACAGTGCTTTGAAAAATTTACCTCAAAATACAATTCAAGATATTGCAAAAGTGATTAACGACTGCTGGAAGAACACTTCCCGGATGCTTGGAAGCAATCAGTTGTCTTAAGCATTCCTAAGCCAGGACAAAATCCTGCAAATCCTGTTAGCTACAGGCCCATCAGCTTGTTACCATCAATCTCCAAAATCCTGGAAAAAACAATTCTCAAGAGATTCATTAGGTACTGTGATGCCAACGATCTCATCCGCGATGAACAATTTGGCTTTCGCTCAAACCATTCCTGCCAACTCCAAACATGGAGGCTCGCAGAGGATATCAATGAGCCCCTTAATCTCTCTATGTATTGTGGGGTCGTTTTCCTCGATGTACACTAAGCCTTCGACCAAGTCTGGCACGATGGTCTTATTTTTAAAATGATTATGGATGGATTTCCTCAAGATATAATTACTCTGATACACTCGTTTCTCTCCAACCGGTTCTTTCAGGCCAGAGTTGGAGATAGCCTATCTCCTATGTATGTATGAAGTAAAAGCTGGTGTCCCACAGGGTTCAGTCCTGGGGCCAGTATTATTCAATTACTTTATGCGAGACTTTCCAAGTCCTTCCAAATGTAAGCTCTTTTTTTACGCAGATGACGCTGCTATACTGACCTGTGCTCGTCAACCAGCCGTAGTAGTCTCGCGGCTACAGAAGGCTCTAAAGGAGTGTGAAAGCTGGTTTAGCAAGTGGAGGCTAAAATTGAATGTAGACAAATGCAAGGCGATGTTTGTCTCCAAGAAGAGAAAGAGATCATTAGATTCTCTAACACTATATGGCAAAAAACTGGACTGGGTTGAAAGTTATAAATATCTTGGTGTTGTCATTGACTCTAAACTTACCTGGACTCCCCACGCAACTTATGCGTTGAATAAGGCCAAGAGAGCCAAGTTTAGCTTGATTGCTCTGCTGGGCCGGAATAGTGCTCTATACATTGATAATAAACTCCTACTCTATAAGGTCATTGTTCGGACCATCTTGACGTATGGTATGTCCATCTGGGCCACAATATGTAAAACTAGGTGGAAAGAACTGCAAACGTTCCAAAACGTTACCCTTAGGACTATTGCGCAAAAAGATCGGAGAATTGTTCGCAATTCCTCCATTTCTAATGACTTCAACATGACTCATATTGGCAAATACGTTCAAGGGTTCATGGAATCCATGCTGCCCAATATAGAAAATCATAGCAACGAGCTAGTCTCGGGCATTTTAAATCATCCTATACATAGAAAGAGATATCGTGATCCAAGGCATATACTTAATATTAATTTTGAAGACATTGACAATGTCATATTTCCAGATTACTGGACTTCATAGGTCGTGTTTTATCTAATACTAGTGGTCTGCTTCTTGTCTAGACAGTCGACAATCAAATTTTCCTCCACCAAGAGGAGGCAATTTTCTTTCATACTTTGGATGACCATTGTGGGTACATCAGGCTTCTTTTCTAGTTCAGTGTATTTCCCTTGGAATATGATTATGAAGGGTGAGATTATGGAAGCTATGCTTCAAGTTCCACACGAATACCGATACACTACACTGTTCGATTGTCGATTGTCGAATCAGCGGCATCGTGGATCGTGTTTTCCTGACTGGACATATGCCGAATGTGTGTCTTCGAGTCTTCGCTCCTAGAACTTCGTAATCGTAAGTACCCTGTTCTTATGTATCCCCTAGCAGCCTTTACCATGCGGTTAGAAGCCTATCCCAAGCCGGGAACTTGCTTGGTCTCTCGTTGTTAATTGATCTCGATCGTATTTAGAATCTTTATCTCCCGCGTCCGTTAGGGACAGCGTCAGTTTTCTTTTCTTATTTGTTTTTTTTTTTTTAATTAAATAATTGTTATAATTTACTGAGCCTTTATTGTACCCTCAACCTAGTTTGATTAAACCGCTATTCTGTTTTATTTAAACCACTGTTGACCCTTGTCTTTTATTTATAAACCAATATTTAAATATACATCTATTTAAATTATCACAATGGCACCCGAACTACATGTGTCTAGTGGCGGTAGCGGCGACACTCAGTCGGTTGTTAAAAGTGATTCCCTTGTGGGCATCACTAATCTTATCCCTACATTTACGGGAGACGAAGGCTCCATATCTGCGAAAGCGTTTTTTGACGCTGTGGATGCCATCGCGCAAATAGCAGGGTGGTCGGAATCCGTCATTTTAGGCGTTGTCCGGTCTAAGATAAAAAGCAAGGCCGCAGCAGGTTATAGCGATCATGTGCTGTCTGAATCTAACAGCTATGATGAGGTAAAACGTTTACTGTTGGAATTATTTCATAAGGACGACGATTTAGAATATGCTGAGCTTCATTTTTATCAGGCGAAACAGAAGGTTGATGAAAATGTCCGCCAATATGCAAACAGACTGCGTCTCCTGTTTCGTCACATGGCGAGGGCAGATGATGCTTTTAATGATCGTAAGGATCAGACGCTTCTTCGAAAATTAAAAAAGATGGTACACCCGGAGCTTAGGATGGTCTTTATGATGAAAGAGCCAGACTCTTTTGATAATGCCGTAAAACTAGCAGCCAAAGCAGAAAGTTTAGGCGTGTCCAAACAGGCGCAGACATGCAGTAACAATGCCGAGGCCATCCGAACTGATGTCCGGTCGGAAATCAAACAAATGTCAGCCGATCTCACATCTATGATGGAGGCACACATAACCGATTATCGAAACCAGCTGGCTGCACAATCGGCAAAACTGGAATCAATGCAAAAGCAGATCACGGCATTGGAGAAGGGGAGGGAGCCACCGCGAAAAACCTTTGGGCCTAAAAAAGGAAAGGGCTGCTGGAGATGTAACAATCCAAATCATTTATCCCGAAATTGTCCTTTAAACTAAAACGGACCGAGCAGGCAGCCACAACTCGGTCCTCATACACGGTCACGAACGAAGTCCTGGCCAGACGCGGAGACAATGATCTCTTTTATTTGGATGTCAAGATAGGGGACATGGCTATCCCCATGATCATTGATACAGGGAGCGAGATTTCTCTCATTCATAATGAAACTGTCCAACAGTTAGGTGATAAAGTAAGCATCACCCCTGAAAACATAATTTTATCAGGAATAAATAACTCTAGCTCCATCAGCCAAGTAATCACAGCTGATGTTTATATAGGGCAGTCATACTTCAGAAACCGTCGCTTCCTAGTCCATGACTTCAAGGATCGGAAGTACAAAGGGATCATTGGGAATGACTTCATCACTAAGGCGGAATTCAAATTTAGGGACGCTAAAACTGAGGAGTTTGTCCTCGCCCAAACTACGGTGATTGACCGCATCGAAAAAGGGGACCTTGATAGTGACATTAAAATACAGCTAAGTGAATTGTTAGAGGCTTACGCGGAGAACTTTGCTGAAGAGATAGAAATGTTATCTGGGGTCAATAACGTCATGGTAAAATTCGATATTGATCAATCCCATCCGGTATTTGTCCGTCAATACCCCATTCCCAAAATCCATCTTGACGCGCTAAAATCCAAAATAGACTCTTATTTACAAGCAGGAATTATTGAATCAAGTCGATCAAGATGGAACTCCCCTATCCATATAGTCAAAAAGAACAACGGCGACATAAGAGTCACGCTTGATTTACGTAAAGTTAACAATGTCACTACGGCTTTGGATTACCCCATGCCTAGAATTCATGACATTCTAAATAATTTGCATGAGTACAATTTTTTTAGTGTACTAGATCTTAATTCTGGCTATTACCAGCTACCTATAGCCCCTGAGCTTAGGAAATGCTTTGCATTTCAGACACCCTGGGGCAAGTATCAACTGACTCGTATGCCTCAGGGTGGAAGGACTCTGCACATACATTCCAAAGTGTACACGTATTTCAGGACGATGTGCTTGTTTTTACCAAGACAGCTGAAGAGCATCTGGAGACCTTCAGGTGGATACTGAAAATTTTCAAAACGCACAACGTCATTATGAAGCCGTCAAAGTGCAAAATAATGATGACAAAGGTACTTTATCTTGGACATGTAATATCGCGAGAAGGCCTGACCCCGGAAATGTCAGTGCCATTGCTAAATTAGAAATCCCGTGAACGGTGAAGCAGGTGCGTTCCTTCATTGGCGCAGCTAATTTCTACAGACCATTTATCCAGAACATGTCCAAAATCATAGCCCCCCTGACAAACCTGACCAAGAAGGGTGCAAGGTTCGTGTGGTCCCAGGAGTGCCAAGAAGCATTTGAATCCTTGAAATCGGTCATATGAACCCTCCTGTTCTCACCCCACCAGACTACACCAAGCCTTTTCTGCTTTATACTGATGCGTCGGCAGAGGCCATTGGTGCTGTTCTTCAGCAAAAGATCAACCAAGGCATTCGACCCATCGCATTCTTCAGTGCCAAACTTAATGAGGCCCAAGCAAATTACTCTGTCATCGAAAAGGAGCTACTGGCAATGGTCCAAGCTCTCAGACAATTTAGGCCCATGTGGTTGGGCTTTCCTATTCACCTGCTCTCCGATCACAAACCCCTCTCTTTCCTGGCAAACATCGGGGCCATGAACCAGCGCCTGTTGCGCTGGTCTCTGGAGATTCAAGAATTCGATCTTCAGATTTCTCACATTAAAGGCGAAAGGAATGTAGCTGCCGACTTCCTCTCTCGTTCTCCTGTGAGGGAGTGTAATGGAATCATTAAGGTGATCAAAGATAATTGGAAAGAAGACATAAGATCCTCCCAAATTACTGATTCCATGTTGAGTGAAATTTATAAATCACTAACTAAGGATAACAAAACACCTGAAAAATTTAAGAAATATGGAGAATTCAGATTGCAGAATGGAGTTCTGAAATGTTTCCCCAGGAGTCAAATCAAGAGAGAAAGGGAAAGAGATCGGGGTGCTGGTAAAGTGTGCATAGGAGAAGACATGAAAATTCGAATCATTGAAATGGCTCACAACAACAAACTAGCAGGCCATAAAGGTATAACGAAAACCATTAATGAGCTAAAAAGATACTACTTTTGGCCGTCGTTGGGAAAAGATGTTAACAAGTACATTCAGGCATGTCAAACATGCCAGAAATGCAAATTAAAAAAGGGACCAGCTCCCTTTCAACAAGGAATAAGGGCCGAACGCCCTTTCGACAAAATTGCTGTCGACATCATAGGCCCGATGTCAGAAACTGAAAATGGGAACAAATACATCTTAGTGTGTATTGACGTGATATCACGTTACCCCGAGGCATTTCCCCTAAAGGATCAGAAGGCTACTACTGTTGCTAGGGCATTTGTAGAAGGCATTATCTGCCGGTATGGAATCCCCAAAGAAATGATATCTGATAGGGGAACTAACTTCACATCCGAAGTAATGCGGAATGCGCTAGAGGACCTCGGCATCACTCACATCTGCACCACGTCATATCGTCCCAACTCTAATGGTCTCATTGAACGAGCAAACCAAAGCATCCTCGAGATACTAAGACACCTATGTGATGGGAAACCTCACGTATGGGACGAGCTTATCAATGCTGCCCTTTTTAGCATAAGGACCACAGAAAACGAAAATACGAGGGATACTCCGTCCTACCTCCTATACGGCTTCGATCCATGTACACCTTGGGAAGGGGATATTAAGGAAGGGAAAACGAACATTGACCCAATCAAATACAAATCTGAATTATCGGCCAAACTGAGGGTCGCTCGCAACCTTGCCAATCAGGAGAGCAACACAAGGAGAGACGCAAAGATTGCGAGGCGTAATCAAGGGAGGCACCTAAAGGAATTCCAAGTAGGAGATAAGGTTCTTCTCTTAATTAAAGGCAGAGGCAAAAATAAACTGGGACATCAATACAGGGGGCCCTACCGCATAACTCGAAAGTTGAGCTCCGTTAATTATGAGATCCAAGGGTCCGGTCTTCGAGAGAAACAGGTTGTCCATGTCGATAGAATCAAGGCTGCATGGGGGAACATGGGATCAAGGGGGACTCGTTACAGATCAAAGACTCCACCTAGACCAGAAGGCAATGAAGACGAAGATCCAGAGGCAGATGAGAATGACGACCACATCATCCTTCCTCCGGCTGAGGAACAGAGAGAGCCCCAAGTCGAAGTGGAAGAACAAATCGGACCTGCAATCCCACCAGATGGTAATGATCATGCCAGAGGCCAGGACCGATACAATCTCCACCGAAAACCCAGACTACAAGCAGCTCCACAAAGGACACACCATGGCGAGCCAAATTGGGAACGTCCAAGAAACCGCACCGAGTGCTCAAGACATCACTATGGAAGGGGGAAATTGTGACATTCGTCAATTACAACGTCTTGTAACTTCTGCGTCTGCCCCCCCCCTTCCCACATGGTTTGTGGATCAACGCCCGTGAATGGAGATAGGAGACTCCAAGTCGCCAGTAGAAAATCCGGAGCAGTTGTGACTAGTTTGGATTGTGACCACCAGGGGGCGAGGAGATCGGAATGGCAGGCAGCCAATCAGGATCGTGATTTCGCGCATGGAATTATGGGTAATGCTAGGGGAATATATAAGGCGGGTCTTTTGAATCAGCGGCATCGTGGATCGTGTTTTCCTGACTGGACGTATGCCGAATGTGTGTCTTCGCTCCTAGAACTTCGTAATCGTAAGTACCCTGTTCTTATGTATCCCCTAGCAGCCTTTACTATGCGGTTAGAAGCCTATCCCAAGCCGGGAACTTGCTTGGTCTCTCGTTGTTAACTGATCTCGATCGTATTTAGAATCTTTACCTCCCGCATCCGTTAGGGACAGCGTCAGTTTTCTTTTCTTATTTGTTTTTTTTTTTTAATTAAATAATTCTTATAATTAACTGAGCCTTTATTGTACCCTCAACCTAGTTTGATTAAACCGCTATTCTGTTTTATTTAAGCCACTGTTGACCCTTGTCTTTTATTTATAAACCAATATTTAAATATACATCTATTTAAATTATCACAGTGTGTTTTTTTTAAAAGAGAACTATTGTTCATTGATCTGATAACGAGTGCAAGACTTACTCTAAAATCCACAAGCCTAACATTCCCATTCGTCCCGTCGTTAATTACTCTCCTGCCCCCGCACACCTAGTTGCAAAATCCCTCTCCACCTTTCTTTTTAACCTCAAAATTCTTCCTAAAACGTACAATGTCCCTAACTCTCTCACTTTAACTAATTCCCTCTCTAACATCACTACCAATGAGCACACCTCCCTTATGTCCCTTGACATTACTAATCTCTACACTAATATCCCAGTGTTTGACACCCTTAAAATCCTCGAAAAACTCCTGTATCCCTCTCCACTCCCTAAACCCGACGCTATCTATCTTTCGTCTATCCTATAAGTCATATACTCACAGAACTACTTCTCCTTCTATTCCCAACCCTCCGGGCTAGGAATGGGCTTCCCAATTAGCAGCTTCTTATCCGAATCTTTACTTACAACACTTAGAACTAATTTTTGTTACCCCCCTCCTTAATAATACTAGCATCATCGCCTACTACCGATATGTCAATGACATCCTTATACTGTATGATTCCCGGTTAACCGCCCCGCCTGCCATTGCTGATGTTTTTAATTCGTTCTCCCCCCCCATATCCAATTCACCTTCGAAACCGAAAATAACAGATCCTTGCCATACCTAGACATCCTTATTACTAACAACGTCCACACTAACTGCTTAACCTTCTCCATATTCCACAAACCAATTACCTCCTCCAACCTTATCCACCACTCTTCCTCACACCCAACTATACACAAGCATGCTTCCTTACGTTTCCTTATTTACCGGGCCTTGAAGCTCCCCCTCAACCCCCCCGTCCGCCTAGCTGAATTTTGCATCATCCACTCCCTTGTTCGTATTATTCACAGTCTACTGTTTCCCGTATACTCCAGCACCGAAAACGTGCCCTCTTTGGACTCAACCCGCCTAATCCCCTACCCCACTCCAAGAAATGGGTCTCCTTGTTATACTTGGGCCCCCATTTTACCCAGCTATCTATGTATCTGTCTTCCCTCGGCCTGCGAGTATCCCCATGTTCCCCTCCCCATTCTCTCCGTCATCTGAATCCACCGTCCACCGTTAATAACAATAAGTTTGATCAACCAGGGGTATACCGCCTAAGTTGTACCTACTGTGACAAATATTATATAGGCCTCTCAACTCGCAGCTTCACTATACGTTTTAAGGACCATGAAAGATCATACAATAATCAAGACAACTGTTCACATTATGCCAACCACCTGACAAGCACCGGACACCCCCTTAGACCACAAAGCGAAGTAATGTCCATTATGTACGTTTGCAATAAACCATCCAAAACGGCCACCCTGGAATCTATCGAGATTTACAAGGCCAAGAAGTCCAACCCTGACCAATTACTCGATCGCCAAACTGAATTCGATGTGTTTGCCATACTCGATCCTCTCTCCGACCTTTTGTAATCCATTCATTTTGTACTTTGCTTTATATAATTTTTTATTTTTATTTCGTACTTTGCTTTATATAAAAATGTTTTCATTCAGTTTTTTATTTATACGGTCCTGTTAGTAAATCCACTTGTCATTTTGACTACCGGATACGACCTCTTTACGGTCCGCGTTTGCGACCCCCACACATTTTTGTTTTTCTTTCTTCCTTAGTTTATTTGTCCTATTGGTTAATTTTCTTATTAGTTACTTTGTTGTCTTGCCTTGTACCTCCATGCTCATTGGTTCATTGTACCCAAATTTCTGTATATAAAGGCTTGCGAGCCTCTTGTTGTGTATCCTTGAAGAAACCGGAAATAAATGGCGAAACTAGTCGATAATCCTGTTGTCCATCTTTTATACTGCAAAGCTACCACTCACTTCGTTAGTAGTAAGTACAGTATTAAGATCCTTTCTGATATATAATATAAGTAACACAAGTATTTTCAGCAAAATAGCCTATTATGTATGGAAAGGGTAAAAAATTCGTTTCATGAAAATAGCAATATAACACAGAAGTAATAATGTTAATCAGTTAAATTAAAATGATATACA
>JAHWFO010049937.1:0-12966 GCA_023313115.1 Rhysida immarginata
CGGCTGACAAATCCGGCTAAGATAAAGAACCCGCCTCTGGATAGATATAGTACGGCCGTGTTATTATTGAAAGTGACGCCATCACCGTGTGACATCATGGATGCTAAAAACTAAGGAGACCATCATTATCCCATCACAATAATAACTGCAAATAATAGGTGGCTGGCTGTTCCGAGAACTTTTTTTTTTTGCACCGTATATTCAGTTTCATATGAAAACGTCCAATACGAAACGATGAAGTGTACTCTGAATTACTACACTCTTGTTTCTATATGTGCGCATAATATTAAGCTATAGAGAGAGGGTTGTTAGCGATCTATAGTAACAATTAGAATATTTAAATGTGGCGCAAACGTTCATGTCTCGTGAGCTATCGCGTAGAGTAGGCCACTCGGAGATCATTCACTAGCCGTAATCCACACGTCGTCCGGAAAGTTCGGGCTCACATCACCGGATGTAACCCATCAACACAACGGGCCATTGCACAGAAGGTAGGAACATCTCTGTAAACACAATGATCAGCCGTGATTTACAACTGGAGAAGATACAAGAACCACGGTCTAAGTTGTTGTCACGCCATGTTCAAGAGCGATGGACCAACGCCACCTAAAGAGAAAGCCTGAGTGCGGAAACGTCATACATTGTTAAAACGTCTTTAATCGCATTTCTACCAATAATAAGTCCGAAATTATGCCTAGGTGTATATGAAATTTTTGCGCTCAGGCTTTGAGTAGAAGTGATGTTGGATGGAGACACTGCCTTAAACTGTATGAACGTTACGTGGCAGATGAAAAGTGGAAATACGGGGTCACACTAGACGGGGCGACTGCATTAAGAGCGAGCCATTTTTTTACCGCCCAACAGGTTCTAAAGACTTCAGCAAATGCAAGAAAACAGTTTGAAATAAATAATAAATACAGGGTGAAAACAATCGTCTGAACCCCCCTTTTATTTTTGAACCGAAGCAGATATGTCAGTTTTGATGAATCCAATGAATAGGAAGTTGTGGGTGGCCTATCCCATGGTGCACTTTTCATCATCCCAAATATGCAAATTAGGACACATTCAAAATTTATCTCAAAAACCGTAAGGGATAGAGAAAAAACCCAATTGCAAACTTGTTCAGCATAAAAAAACAAACAAAACAAAAAAAAAACTCATCCAAATCGGACCAACCAATCACCCACAATCACGTGGTGAACTATTTGTAGCTTACAAACAGTCACACTGCACAAGGAAAACTGAATGTTGATATTTCCAGCATGAAAAGCATGAAAATCAAAAAATTAACATAGATTACCATAGTCACATTCAGTTTCATGCGGAAAAGCAAATAAAAAGCATGTTTCAGCACACAGAAGACAAAACAATTCCAGGATGGCAAGCTACACTGTTCCGGAAATGGTCAACACGATCTTCTGATTGTGGGTGATTGGTCGGTCCGATTTGGATGATTTTTTTTTATTTTGTTTGTTTTTTTATGCTGAACAAGTTTGCAATTGTTTTTTTTTCTCTATCCCTTACGGTTTTTGAGATAAATTTTGAAGGTGTCCTAATTTGCATATTTGGGATGATGAAACGTGCACCATGGAATAAGCCACCCACAACTTCCTATTCATTGGATTCATCAAAATTGACATATCTGCTTCGGTTCAAAAAATAAAAGGAGGGTTCAGACTTTTGTATTCACCCTGTATATACAGGAGCTGAATCTCCAAACATCAGGTAATGATTTTTTCAATGAAAAATGAAAGGAAAAATTCTGCGACCTGGATTCATGTTTTATGTACCCTATCATTCCTCCAAAATTCCTTATTCTAGGCATTGCAGAACTTGTTGTTCTTGTGTGGCGGCAGTTAGCGTTCAAATTCGGACCCACATTGGAATTAAAGAAAATGTTCATTCTGTCATTGCTTACAGTTATATACACACTTTTGCAGAATCACCCTCTATATTTATTATTATTATTATTATTATTATTATTATTATTATTATTATTATTCTGTGAGTTCGTCCAACTTTCTGATGGTTGGACCGGACAAATTCTCAATCTCTGAGCCGGATGCCCGCCTCCCATTGGGTTTTCAACCTTGACGACTTTGTTGTCTTTAAAGACACCTTGTGACAGCATGGCTGGCCGGGTGTCTGCGATTGCCCAGTTAGTAAAGGCGTCGGGCATATGATACCCGGAGGTTCCTGGTTCAAATCTAGGTCGCAGAATTTTTCCCTTCATTTTTCATTGAAAAAACCATTTAACGTTTTCAAATGCTTTCATGATGGTGGCGGGATACAGCTAAAACGGCAATGTTTATAGTGATCATACTTCCTGATGATGAGGTTTACTCGAAACGCGTAAAACAATTAATAAACCGCTACCATATCGCTATTTCCAGACCTTTATTCTTTCAATAAGTTACACAGCGATATAGACCTTCGTGCAACCTTTAAAACGACAAGTTAACTTTACACAGCGTTGAGTCAAAGGCCAAATTCAACACCATGTACTATCAGATTAACGTTCTACTTCCCATATTGACTCGTGATATTCCCAGTTTGTACGTTACAGTGGTCAACTCTCCTTTTCCTGGAACGCATGTAAGAAGATAGCGGAATCCGTTCCATTCCATTCAGCGCCATACCCGTCAAGTCGCCTATTGATTGCTGTGGCTTTGGCCTACTTAAATGGGCCGCGTTGGGTTGGGATGCATGTGTGAGGGAGCCCCTGCCGACCTAGTCACGAGGACGAAACGGCGATACCTAAATGGGCCATCGGAAAGAGATGACCGCGAACAGCATAGGATCTTTGGAAAGCGTGTCAACAGGAGTGGTTACGAATTGAACTTGGTGTTGTGCTTTCCAGCCTCCTGCAGTGGAAACGGCGTTGCATGGCTATCGGATAGAACACACTCGATGACGAAGATTATCTCTCTATTTGAAGTTAATCTTCAGAAAATGAGTTATGGAAGTGTTGATTTCACTGTTCACGAGCAGTACAACAAACAAATCTATCATATATCTAGGAGAACATCTTCTTGAGTGCATTTTCACCAATTGCCAAGTAAAAGAAGATGGAGACGACAGCGAGATAATTCTTTCAACCAATCTAAATGACCACGTAGCTATTCATCATGACGAGAGAGGGAACAGTTAAGGTTATTTTTCGCAACTGGATGCACAAGGGGTTTTCCACCTTTTCGGGTCCTCTGTAACTTGTTACTATAGATCCATCCCTAACAACCGTCCGTGTTACAGTAAAATGGCAAACTAATTCAGTAAAAACAATTCCACTAATCACAAAACATTTATTTTTTCTAATTTAGTTTCTCGCTGGGATGGGAGCCACGAGTCCCAAGTGATAGAAGGTAAGATTCAAAAGAAGGAAGTAGACAGTTCACAATACACTGAAGTGCCAGAAAAAGTGATAGAGAGTAGTCCATGCAGCCTGTGTACGTCTATTGTTTCATCCCTCAAGAGACACGCGTGTGGAAGCTTCTAGAAGTGTATCCGACGTAACAATGGCAGATGGTCGCATATGAAGCGACTTTGAATACGGCAAAAAGAGTGAAACAGTTGTAGTTCGTGAGCTGTGTCATAGCATTTCGTGGATAGAGGCCAAGTTTAGATTTCCGCGTAACATCAATTGAAGGATGTTGCACGACGAAAAGAATTCCGACGCAACATTAAACTTATGAAGGAATTGTGGCCCTAAAATCACATGAAATGCACGTGATAAGTGTCATCTTGGCTTCTCGGAGGTCTACAGAAATATAACAGGGTCAAAAGTACTTGGATACCCTTCCGAATAAGTAGATCTGGCTGTTTGTCATCGAACGATATGAGCTCATGTACGAGGGTTGTTTAAAAATTTTTGCCTCCTGGTCCGTAATTTTTTTATTTGTTAACCGCTTTTCAAAATTCTTTTTGTATCTGATACCTCCATTTGTCTTTTATGTAATTCACTATTCATTTTTCGACATACTCCCCATTTCTTTCCACGCATTGCGCCAACGCGTGACTAACCGAGTGAATCCGTCGGTCGGAGAGGAATTCCATTGTTGTCGACACGAGGATTGAATGGCATGTTTCACCTGGTCGTCAGAACGCAACTCATGTCTCTTAAGGTGCTCTTTCTTCTTTGGGAAGTGGTGAAAGTCGCAAGGTGCAAAGTCTTTCATCTTTGAACTGCAGTTTTTCATCTTTAAACTGTAGGCGCTACAACGCAGCTGGCGTGTGGCGAACGCGTGCGGCAGAAGATGTGTCAAAGCCGCCATTCAATTTTGGTGTCGACAACATCCCCGAAATTTCTCTCCGACGAATTCATCCAAATGGTCACGCGTTGACGCAATGCGTGGAAAGGCATGGGGACTATGTCGAAAAGTGAACAGCGCATTACAAAGAGGACAAATGTAAGTTTCAGATATAAAAAGAATTTTGAATATCGAGTAACAAATAAAAAAAATTGACGGAGGCTCTGGTGACTGCCAAAGCCGCGGGTTTTTAAGGCGTAGAACTACTACTGTATGTTATTATTGGTTACCGTTAGTGTGTATTTTTTGGCGAAAAAAAGAACAAAATTAAAAAAATTTAGTATATAAAGTAAACTAAATTAAATGACAACAAAAGGTGAGGGGGGGGGGGGGCTATAATAATACGGAGATGGAATGAAGAGTGAGGAAACTGTGTAATTAGTCCACATTCTAGCCGGGTTTCAATAGAATGTCGTTAGTTGTTTGTAGGGTTCTTATCCATTCGTGCTGCCTCATGCCTGCATGTAAAATGCCAGAGCATGTGGTTTTATATTTATATTTCATTCTTCCATTTATTTATTAATTTATTTATTTATTTATCCAGATATATGATTGTTGTTTTATATTTTATTTATCTGTATGTATTTTTGCTTATAAGTTTTATTTTGTTGTTCATTAATAAGCGTGGGTGACAAGGACCATTACACGATGTTTGAACCAATTTGAGTATTTTCCTACGGCTCCCCCCTCCCCCGCCATTCCTCTATAGGCATCTGCTTCCAAATGTGAGCTGGTTTCTCCCCCTACTTGCTGGCAATGTGTTACTTTTAAAAACCCCCTATCTCCAAGTTTCAATCGGAATTGAGTAATTAACTCCGTCCTAGTCTTGAAGTCCCCACTTTTGTTACCCTAATGAATGAAATGGGGCACACCTGCCGTATTGATAATCTACCATTGAGTTATTCTAGATACAGCCTTGTATTGTTTTCCGTTTGCACAAGTAATTGGGCCAGAACTCTCCTATTCCCATTGGGTTTTAAATTACGAATGCAGCAATCTCCTAGACTCCCCCCCCCCCCTGTTGTTGTTTTACCCGCCTACCCCAACCCTCTCTCCCCCCTCGAGTATTCTTCTAAGCTTCTTTAATCATTATACACACAGTCCTGAAGAAAGCCACGGCTGAAACGCGTCGACTCTATGTCGTAAAATCACTGTTGTTTTAAAGACCCATATATTTATATTTTTACAAACAACTAAGACCAACATGTTTGAAAACATATATTATATTAGTCAGATTTATTGTTTTGTTTTAAGAAATTAAGAAAACTTCAAAGTTCATTTCTTAAAATAATTAATCTGCTTAAAATAATATATATTTTATTATTTTACAACATATTTTTAATAGAAAATAGAAGCGTACCCACCCGTTTGTATAATCGGGAAATGACCCATTGTTAGATAACTCATTGTTAGATTTTTTCTTTGTTGTGACAACGTCCACCGCCGCTGATTTTATATGAATGATGATGTACTGATTTCGCCGGCAGATGACAGGATTTCATGATATTATCTTAAAACGCTCGTGTTTCCATGTTTTTATATCTAATGCACAGGCCTTCTTTTTATTAAATACACAGGCCTTTTCTCGTAGGCCATGGTTAGCTCCAATTTGTTCCAATACACGCCGCATACGTATATGCTGCAGCAGCGCCACTCCGTTATTACGATGGCGAGCATCAAATTCATTTAACTTTAACTTGCTGTAACTTTTGACCCAGTGGCTCATTTGATGAAATTTTTGCTTATTATTCAAGACTCAACCTTCCTCTTTCCAATGAGATAATGACCATAGTTGTAGGATATAGTGATAGAAAGATATAGACTGAGATATGTACATCACTTTTTGAACGAAAAATCGCGTCTGAATTTTTCCTCGGCTGCACCCCTGATAGACGTAGTTCTACGTCAAAAAATTACGGGCCAGGAGACAAAAATTCTTGAATAACCGTCGTACATGAGCTCATATCGTTCTACATGCTTTAGAAAGACAATGAGTAAGTCGGCATAGCTCACTGATTGCAAATATTGTATATTCATCAGAGGCCACCGTTGTCACAAATCGATTCATGAAATGACGTCTTGCTACAGATACTGAAATCAACTGTAACAGACGTGAGTGTAAAATGAAAACGCCGAGGAAGTGAAACTGCAATAGGACGGACTGTTTGACCGAAGAAACTTACTGGTCGCAGGCGTTGAACCCTGAAGAGGAGTTGTGAAGGAATAGCGCATGTCCCTACAGTAGCAGCGTTCACTCGTGTGTTTCAAAAAGCGTTGGGCGTCGTCGCTCACAAGCAGAACACCACTGTTGTCAATTCTAAGTGACGTTACAATAGTACAAACACGAGAGCTCACCGCCATTGGACTGTGGAGTAGTGGAAACGCCTCCTTTGGCGTATTGCATCTCGCCTCACGATGTGGCAATCGGATGGATGCATCTGCATTTGGATGCCTGGCGAACGCTTCATTTACGACTGGATTGTGCCAACTGCCACATTGGTACTTTGCCTGTATCCATTAGTTCCTAAGGGTGGAATAATGAATTCTGCAATGGGTCTTAACATTCTGGACAAGCTGCAATCTCAACTCTCTGGCAGCAATTTGGAGAAGGTCCATTTCTGTTCCTATAATACAACTATTCTGTCCGCATATGGAAACGTGTGCAGCCTTGATTTGAGGACATAATTATTCAAAAACGGGAATGGCTTTCACTGAGCCCCGATCTAAACCCTCTTCAGTATCTCTGGGGTAAATTCGAAACCATTTGACGTACCATGCCAAATCGTCCGTCCTCCGCAACCGGATTCACTGCAGTTCTCATGGTTGTCTGGAAAGTCATTCCTGCGACCACGTATGAAAATTTGGTGGAAAGTCTTCCCAGATATGCTTAAGGCTGTGAAGAAATGCTCAAGGTCTGAATTCTCCGATTCTACAACACGGGGTACCTAGAAACAATTGGCCACAAACTATACAGTGATGCTACAGAGTTTATCAGCCAGGCTTTACCACCTTTACGCAGGAAACAGAGCTACACGAACGAACACCCATTGGCCACTTGAACAAGGGCAGCCAGTTCTGAAAAGCTCAGGAATCCGCGTTTCAACAGGAACTACACAGGCTGATGGTGATTCCCTCATGGTGTGCGGTGTCATTTAATGGGCTGCCCAGTATGTTGATGTCCTGCAATGCGCTGTGGAGCATAGAAACCCAACATCTGCGAATATAAAAGGCTCGTGGTACGCCTGTAGTCCCATCGGGAACCAGTCAAGTGGGAAGACTCGTGCACCACTTTCTCCGGCACTTCAGTGTAGCATCAATTATTTTAGCTACTCGCGGAAGACATACGTGCAAGAAATAAAAACTCAAATAAAAGTGAATAAATAATAATAATTGAAATTGTGCATAACGACTCCATCATCAACTAGAGTCACTGCTGAGTAGTTAATTAATCAATTAGCCTTTACGCGTATTTAATAGATTTCGTTGCATTGCGCATACGTGAACTGATGTGTTTATATTTTGTTGATTTTTCAGGCATCTTCAGCGAGATAAGGAGACGACACCGGGACGCTTACGTCAAACTGAAACTGCCACAGCAAGCTCCGTGGATGAATAAAATCCTCGTGCTGGAGGACCTCTACGTCAACCTCGAAATGCACGAGATCACGGGGGATTATGAGGACAAGGAAGGCAAAACCATTTCATTGGAAGAACTCTTCGCTCCCGTCGATGATGGGGAACCTCGTAGGATTCTCGTGGAAGGTGGTCCTGGGATGGGAAAGACCACCTTCTGCTGGAAACTCCTCAACGACTGGGGTCTCCAGCGGAAATACTTGTTCGAAAGGTTCAAGCTCATCTTCCTCATCTTCTTAAGGGACGTGGAAAAGAGCGACTCCATCGATGGTATTTTTGAAAACGCATGTCAGTCGGAAGACTTCAAACGAGTCGACATATTGCACTGCATCCATCAACACCAACACGAAATTCTACTTTTACTGGATGGATACGACGAGTTGAGTGAAGAGAGTAAAAGAAAATTCCTTCCTCTGCTTACGAAGAAAACATTCCCCAACATGTTCGTCCTTCTGACGTCACGAAGCGGCATGTTTCACGTGGAGACGGACAAGAAGAGTCGCACGATGGATGCCGCGCGATCCATTGATGCAGAGACGAGGAAATTACAACTGTTCAACAAGCGAGTCGTCATCAAAGGAATAGACGAAAGCGAGATACAGGGATTCTTGATAAAATATTTAGAGAACTGTTCCACGGATTTAGAAGAGAAAATGAAGAGGGTCAACCAGGGGGAGATGAAGGAGATTTGCAAGTGCCCTTTGTTTCTTCTCCTCCTGGCCACAATGATTGAGGAAGACCAATTGAGAGAGATGCGTTCAAAGACAGACCTCTACAAAAGTTTTTTCAATTTCCTAGTTAGGCGGAGTTTGGTGAGAGAAAAGTTGTTAGACGTTAAAGAGAGCTTTAATATTTTCCACTCAACTCAAACGCCTCGTGCCACTCGAATATTAATTAATTTCGGGAAAGTTGCGGTGGAGAACTTAATCAGAAACTCGTTAACATTCAGCGAAAGCGCAGTGCTCAAGTCTTGTGAAAATGACGCCACTGTCTTCAAATTAGGTTTTTTAATTAAATTGGAGAAACTGGAAAATCACAGTGCCGAGAATTACTACGAAACTATACACAAAAGCTTTGTAGAATTTTCGGCCGCTTTCTACCTCTACAACGTGTTTCGAGGTTCCGGTGAGTGGGCTTTCAAAACGGAAATCGATAGAGTCACGCGAGATGGACTACTCCCGACTGGCGACTCTCTTTTCTTCGTCTTCATCGGGGGATTTCTCAACGACAGAGCCTCACTTCTATTCGAGGCCCTCCTCCCCCACTCAAGTTGGTTCCATTTAGAGAACCTGTGCTTCACAAACACGCTCATGGAAATCGAAGGCGTTCACAATTTTATGGACTCCTTTAGGCCTCTGCTGCCTTCTTTCGTTCCATCTAGATATTCCTTCGGTGGTGACTTCTTTTCTATCGGCCGAGACTTCACTTCGTCACCCATTCACTCGCTCCTCTTGAACTCGGCTCTCCAACAACCCAATCTCGTTCACTGTCTGCAATGGATCCCCTCTCACTCGATCTCAATCCATAAAGATGTCATCATCAACCGTCTAACATTGTGTTTGAATGCTAATTTCTCTGCAGAGGGGGATGTGTTGAGTGGAGAGAATTCGTTGAAATGCAAAACACTTTCCCTTCATTTTCTAAATTCTTTTCAAATGGAACGATGGCCGAATGTTGTTGGTGTTGTCGACTGCATCGAAAGAGAAACGACTGGCTTTGATTTATTTGGAGGAGAGGGAGGGTTGAATAGTTCTGTGCTCGTTGCTCTTCACAAGGAAATGACTAAAGGACAATGGAAGGGGAAGATCATCCACAGAATAAGGTTCAGATTAAAAGAAAAGGACGACCCCCTCTGTCTACGTCTTTTGCTCGATCTCGTGACCAACAACAAAATCAAAGATGGCGTCCGTGTGTGGATAGAGAAATGGGCTAAAAGTGAGCGAGAGAAGCGACAAATGAGTTTAGATTTACAGGAACTCTTTCACTCGGTCGTCCAATCAAAAACTGTCGACGATCTCTCTGTTGTTAATGTTGATTCTACCTGTTCACCTGTTTTCGATTTAAGTCGTTACAACAGAGACGACAACATTCGATTCAAATCTTTATACTTGAGTGGTTTTTTGAGTGTTTTGAATGAAACTGCAAATGCAAAACCTTTAACAGAAGAAGCCATTATTTTTTGTTCGGGTGGTGAAAAGAAGAATTCTAAATTGATTCAGAGCCTCCAAGGGATCAAATGGTTGTGGTGTCGAATGGCGTGTATCAATTTCTTGGTTGACGACAAATACCCAGGGCTACAGAAATTGGAGGAACTCGCACTGACTGTTGATGAGTCGTTGTCGTTGAGTCCTGCCATTTCCAGTCTCCTCCAATTGCGAGTGTTAACTTTGAATTTCATCGACATTAAACGCATTGCACGTGGGTCTTCTGATGTTGCTTTCACTCGACCGCTTTCTTCTCTTCCTCTCAGGATAATACAACTCATTCAGATTCCTCGTGACGTTTCGTCCTTTGATTGGCTGGTCGCGTGTGTAGTGAAAGGTTTGGAAGAGAGAAAAGAGAAATCGAATGCTTCTCCGCCATGGCTACACGAATTCCTCTTTTACTTTGATGATGGGAGTGGGTGGGATTGGAACGATTTGAAGGCGTCAGGGGGAGTGAACGGAATTCGGAGAATGTTGCTAACGCATCTCGTCAGACAATGCTCCTGGGTCGATTATTATTTTGATCTTCCACGTGCTCTTCCTCGATCTCTGTTTCCATTGGACGACAAATTCACCATCAAAGTGGACGTTTACGGGGCGGATTCATCGAGTTCTCGCCTTAGTCAATGGCAATATCGATGGATGGAGATGATGAACAAATACTGCATCACTTGCACTGGGGAGTAGTTGATGTTGAGTTATGTGCCATGAAACTCTTTCCTCTCTCGTGAATGGTGCTTTGAGTAAGTTAAAATGGAGCGATGAACATTATAGACAGCTTTTGTTTGTTTTTTTTTTCTTTAATTTCTGTGTAATTATGATCACGTGCTAAGTAAAAAAATTCTTTCCTTTTCCTATCGAGTGAACCAATGTCTCCTTGATCCCCACATGAGTTCAGGTAACAATTGCATGAGTACATGGAGGATACGTGCAAGTTAAATTCTACCATCTCTCTAAGGAACCTTGTCTTTTCGTTTGATTGCAAAACAAATTGGCTTTCCTAAGACAAACAAGTACACAGAAACCCTAACACTGAAGAAGACATGCACGCAGAAGCAGTTACTAAAGAGGGAAACGCACTGGCAAACACAAACACACACAAAGTCAAACGATGAAGCATGCACCCACAAATATACACTGCTTTCCAATGACATGGCCCCACCGAGTAGGAGTTATCCAACCTCATCCATATTTAGTAGGGGGGTGGGGTTCGTCTACCTCCAACTAGGAAACGATTAGATGCATGCTCATGGGACATGACCATTTGGGTTGATACAGAGTGTCCGCGTGCCTGTATAGGCTCATCACTTGACACCGGTGCCAGACGTTCCATGCAGTAAGGAGGAAGCAACTGCCACGTCAATGTACAAAACTTTAATCCGCACAACAGTTTCAATGCCGCGACGACGACAACGACAACCGTTCACGCAATTACCGGACTTTGAACGAGGTCGGATTATTGGCCTCTCCGAGGCAGGATGATCAACCAGACGGACTGCTGTTCATGTGTCGCGGGACGCACGAGCGGTATGCCGATGTTGGAGGCAATGGCGAGTGGAAGGCACACATGCCAGAAGACCAGGCTCTGGGAGACAGAGAAGCCGGTATACGCCGCGACAATGTCTGACAGATCCATTGTTGTGTCTTCCTTTGACACCTGAGCACGGCACGATACGACTGCAATGATGTCATGAGCGACTGCGCTGATGAATGAAATGGCACCCGGTGGTCTTCAGCGACGAATCCTGCTTTAGTTTTGACGCTAACGACAGACTCGGACGGGTGTGGCGCAGACCACTTGAACGTGCCAATGAAGAATGCATCCGGTATCGCCATCGTAGACCAACACCCGGGATGATGGTCTGGAATGCCATCGGCTACGATACCAGAACACTTTTAGTCACCATCCAAGGCAAGTAACAGCAGCACGGTACCTCACAGAGATTCCGCAGCCCATATTACTGGTCTTTCTGCACACCATACCCGGCGCAGTCTTTCAGCAGGATAACGCCAGACCGCACACGGCAAACATGAGCATGGCATTTCTGCATGATGTCAACTGCCTGCCATGGCCCGCGAGGTCCCTAGACCTATCTCCAATTGAGCACGTGTGGGACATCGCTTACGATCACCCCGCATTGTCTACGATCACCCCGCATTGACTTGACACAGCAAGTTCACCAGGCCTAGGCAGACGTAGCTCAAGATGACATTCGCCAACTGTATGATCACCTACACCTGCAGCTGGAACAATGCATCGCCGCTAGAGGTGGTGCCACAACCTACTGATGCCGCTTTCCATTGAGACACCCTGTACAAACGAGTGCACGTCTTGGGTCCATAACTTAATAACGTTGTGTTGAGATGTATCTGTTGCTGTATACATACTTGTGGCTCATTCGGATAACGCACACACACATACACACACACACGCACACATTCACACATAACATCAAACGTTGCATATATGGTCGCGCAAAAGTTAAACAAGCTTAAAACGACACACAAACACACGGACAAACGTAGCCCCTCTTTACACAGAGTCCCCCACATACAGTCGAGGACCAAAAGTGATGAGATAGTTGTTCAATCATTTGTTGGACACCTCTGGCCCGACGAAGACCGCCACTCCATGCGTTTGAACTCTCCCGAATGCCCCTGAAACCAGTTCTACAGGAGCAGGGCTAGATGACATGGAGCATTACACTGAGTTAGCAAAACTCATGGGATAGTTACTTAATATCAGGTCGGGCCACCTCTGGCCCTGTGGAGTGTAGCAATACGGCGTGGTAGTGAGTCTGCAAGTCCCTGGTACACTTCTG
>JAHWFO010049939.1:0-10510 GCA_023313115.1 Rhysida immarginata
TCATCTCCCAAAAAATCTGTACTCAATTCAAAAACACCCTGTATAATTATGGAAAAGTGAGCATGCAATGTGGAATAGAAGGAATAATAAATTCATTACACACATTCATTCAAAACCAATCATTTTAATCATTGGTTCATAAGGTTACACTTTCAAATAAACGAATCTATTTCCGAGATTCTTGAAGTTTTTGGAAGTGTTCAATACCTGTACAGCCCATGCACACTGTTCTTGTGTCCTTTCTCTTTTTATTCTCAATCATTCAAATCAGATATTTCTGTTTCAGAATCAGTATTTATCTTAAAATCAGGATGTTCGGCATCACTACTTGCATCGACATAATCAAAATCATCCATTCTTTACAAAAAAGGAGCAAAAACAACGTAAAAACGGTGCAAATATAATGTACAATAGTGTTGAAATAAGCAATCAAAAAATAATCTATCGACAGGAAAATGGATCCATAAAAGAATAAACCATTACAAATGATTTTGTTGTTTCATTCCTTAAAAACTATGTTTTCATTTGGTTAATAGAATTAATAGCTGAAAATGACGAACGCATGTTCGTCGTGGTATTGAACGGAAAGTTTAGCTTGATGAACGCATGTTCGTCACTGGTCGTGAAGAGGTTAAAGGGGAATTCCAGCAATAATTAAAGTATGGTTGGATATCTTTAAATTATGTTGCCATTTATATGGTGAAATTTCCTTCCAAATATTAGATAGTAATTAATAAAAACACAAAATATCATGAACTCTATTGCTCGCAGATATATGACACAGCTGGTGGCGCTTCTTACAGGTGCAGCAGGAAAGGTATGTGAGAAGCAGCACTGTCTTGAGACCGAATACACAGGAATTTGTGTGGTGCATTTATACCTTTACTGATCTTGCTACAAATATACCATGAAATTTCATCTATATTTTTATCGCTCAAACATGTAGGGCTGTATCAAAATTTTCTCTATCTTTTAAATCTGCTGCAGAAGGGAAAACACTAGTTGAAAACATCATCAGGTCTCATCACCACACTTACCATACTCTTTCTAAGCGAGCATCAAAGAGTGCCTAATATTTTCCACCATTTTTTAGAGATCATTATTGATCTGCTATTGAAACAAATTATACCTTTCAGACACCCTTTAAGATTACTAATTTTTAGACAATATATATTCAGCTGGACTTCCCCTTTTACTACAAAAGTGATAACCTTTAATCAAAAAAGACAAAATATAAATACTAGATACATATTAATATTTCCTTCCATTAAACAGATTTTTTTTATTGCTTTGTGAAAAAACTGCATATACTTAGCAAATATTTTATCCTGAGCAATTAATTTATATAAATATTAAAAACATCATTAACAACTGGTTGATTTGGCTATACAAATTTCTATAAATTTTAATATAATGACCACTTGGGTCCATCAGGTTTACCTATCTCAAATGTTTTTCTTCTGGCATCTATTGAGATAGGGTGAATTTTATGGAAGCGCTACTTTGGTCCCACCTAAAGAAAGAAATTGTCCCACTCTGCTGTTCAATTGTCAAAGAACCTATTGCTCAAGAATTTACAGGTAAAATTTCTGCCAGCCAATGCTACATCACATTTAGAACCCTTGGATCTAGAGCAGGGGTTGGGAAGTAATTTTAGTTGGGGTCCGGATACTTTTGAAAATTTTTATCGAAGTCCAGGAAAAAAAACAAACTCGTATTCTTTACTAGGCCACAGAGGAACAACCGACGGAAGAGTTAGTAGTGTTGGATTCCTTATTCATAAGAAATGGAAGAATCAAATCATTGACTTGATAGTGCCTCCGACAGAATTGCAAGATTGGTCATCCAATTGTCGAGAAGACGCAAGATACATATCATACAGGCCTATGAGCCAACCACAAGCTACTCTGATGAGGAAGCAATGACCTTTATGAGCAAGATGAACCAAACAGGAAACTATTATCTTAAAGTCGTTATGGGCGACTTTATCGCCCGTGTTATCGCCCGTGTCGGAGAAAAAAAGAAACGAGAAAATTTTCTTGGTAGTCATGGTTATGGCACAAGAAATGAAAGAGGAAACAAACTGGTGGAATTTGCAGAGTACGAACAACTGTACGCCATGAATTCCTTTTTCAAGAAGAAACCCCAGCGTAAATGGACTTGGAAAAGCCCAAATGGAGCAACTAGTGAAATAGATTACATTCTGGCAAATAGGAAGCACTTGATTCAAGACTGCGCTGTTCTCAACAAATTCAACACAGGAAGCGACCACAGAATCTTACAACTAGTTTGTTGGAATACGTATTACCAAGTAGCACTTACTATAAAGACTGTCCCAATGTTTCTTTATTCCAGTATCAACATCAACATCAAGTAACATTTATACTTGATTCAGAAGTACTGCCCTCAGGCAATTATGTGAGTTGTTGCTGTTTATTGACAATTTAAATGTTTGTACTTGCATCCACCAAATATGTGTGTGTGTGTGTGTGTGTGTGTGCGTGCGCATGCGCATTACTTTTACACTTTTATGTATTTTTTAATTTTCTATGACCAAATGTTTAAGTTTGTGTTTTTGTTTATCCAATACCTTTTTAGTTTATCGAGCTGGCTAGTCATCGCACTACAACAAAATTAATTTTTACACTTCTCGAAAAACAATCGGATGGCACAAACTAGGAACAAAAGAATAATTAATACTATTTGTATGAAAACAGTTGAATTTCGTCCTATACTACTGTACTTTGCTTAGTTAGTTGCAATTTGTAAACTCGAAGAAAACAACATACCACCAGACTATTTGTGCAATATGTGAAAAAGTTTTTGAAATCAACTAATACGTTAAGATTACGGTTAATTGTATCTTTCATAAGGGTGTGATACGTGTTTTTGTTTATAAAAACCGTGGGAGTAGCAACGAGAGATCGCTTTCATTAACTTTACCTGGGCGCTATATAGTTTTTCGTTTGTACCCCTTGTTTTTTAACTGTCGTACAACCGTAATTTAATTCTTTACAAGCTGTAGTCTCTGGTTCATTTATAAACCTTTTTTCAAAAAAAAAAAAAAATGCCGTTGATGTTGTTGAACTTTTTTGTCACTCGTTGCTAACCTTTTAAATTAGGAGTGTTTTTTAAATACAAGATCTGTTGATTTAAATACAATTTATATGTATTGAATGTTTTTAAATTTATGGGTACAACTCGTGAGGGTTTAGGTTTTTTTTTTAATTGTACCCTTTAAAATTTGACTATTTTGACTAATTAAATTGCTGCATTTACATTTTCGGTTTTATTGTACCATTTTAAACATGCCTGTTTTAACTGTTTTTAAATTGTTGCATTTACATTTTGGGTTTATAATAAACAACATTTGACTTGTTTTAACTGTATATACACAGTTTGTGACATTTTTAAATTGAGCCATTTACATTTTAGTTCATAATTCACCTTTGACTTGCATTTACTGTATATATACAGTTGAGGGATTTTTGAATTCGGGGTATTTTTTTTAATTACTACATTTACATTGGGGAATTTTTTAAATTTAAGCATAATGACTGACCAACCTTTAAATTTGTGTGTGCATGATGAATTAAGAACTGAGACAGGGTCTGAGGTACATACACAGGTCACTCAAGGCCAAGCATTAGATTTATGTTTGTATAGGTATAATTTAACGCAGTGTCACCGCTCAATCTTTGTTTGAGCCTGTCAAACCACCCACAACCTCAGCCTGTGCAGGGTCTGGAGATGCAGACAAATGATGAAGCTGATGAAAGCTATATGCGGTCATGCACCCCCGTCTCACCGATAAAAATACCATCTCAACCCCCATCGCCCTGTTTACCATCAAACCAACCAAAACCATCAGAGTAGAGGTCTTTAATCTGTTGTCCAGATGGTTCACAAGCCCATAAAAGAACGTACGACCCTCAACCAGATGAAGAGGGCTACACTTTCACTAAAGTATCAACGAGGCCGTGGTGTGACAGCTGTTACAGCATCACCAGCCGACCAGCATAAGGGTTTGTGGCTCAAACCAGTACTGTTTTTAATACAGACAAACCTACGACATCGTCAGTTGAACATACGAGCTTTACCAAGAAGCCTGTAAATACCCCAGTACCAAACCCTACCCGCGCCGGCCCAATTATCGGGTTACCAAAGCCTATTGTTGGTATATCCAGGCCTAATAATCAACACCCACGGACCACTCCTTATCAGGACCTGGCATTAACCACGATGCGCATCCGGCAAACTCAAACCTCGGCGCCTTGTATACGTTGCGTGAACATGGCTCCCGTCATTCCCATAAATATAAAGTTAAAACAACAACATATGAATTGACGTTTCAAGGAATAAAAAGACTTCCAACACCAGAAGTCCACCCTGTATTAATGTTAATTTTTGACCAAATTTTTGAGTGTATATTAAGGAACAACAACCCAATCTACGACCATGCGAGAATTTGTATACGGGCCCCCTCTTTAAACGACCCTGTAAATTTACGTATTGGCCGGGTTAGTAGTTTCAGCGGTAAGATGGTGTTTGATGCAATACAAACCTTGGAGCAATCACGTCAGGGTTTGATGGACGAGTTGCTGGATATCCATGTTGTACTTCTACAAAAACCCATACCAGCAACAGGTTGCACTGATCGCAAAGCTGTATTAGCTTCAGATCACCTTTCATGAAAATCATCTGTTGTGGTGATCAAAAACTCTGATGTTTATTGTCTCCCTAGAGCTGTTGCGATTGCTCATGCTGAAATGTGTGCTGCACATAAACAAGGTAATGAGGGATTAATCCAACAACATACAAAAGTTTATAAAATGCGATTAGAAAACCAGAGAGCACACGTCAACTAAATAATGCCTTGGACTTGTGTGTACGGGCTGGGGTAGACCACACACAACCTGGTACAGTCGAGAATTTAGAGAAATTTCAGACAAATACTTGCCCCTGAGTATGAGATTGTTGTGCATACCTGTACAGCCATTCAGGAATTGTTTTACCCTTCTCAATTTCTGAGTCCAAGACCTACGCATACGTTACGCCTTATCCGCACGTAACCACTATGACATGATTACAAATTTACAAGGGTTTTACGGGAAAAAAGGCTTTTGCGCGTGTTGTGGTGTGCATTTTCACAATTACAGGGGCAAAAAACTTCATTTGCGTGGAGGATGTTGTAACCTATGTAGTGGTCAACATACACGGAGAGTCAAATTTACTTACGTACGCTGTGATAAATGCAACCATTTCTTCAAAGTGGGGTCATGTTATAGGGTGCATCAAGACCCGACCCTGTGTAACAAACCCTGTGATGCATATCACAGATGTACTGTGTCTAAAAAGATTTATGAAGTAAAAAAAAAATCATCATTGTGATCCGAAACATTGCATCCGTTGTAACGGACGACACGAAGGTGGTCTTTGTTACATACTTACAGGTAAGGAGCGTATAGACACAGTAAAAACAAAACCGCACAATGCAAAACCACCGAGACTTCTATACTTTGATGTGGAAACAAGAACGACTAATACAGGAGAGTTGTTACCTGTATTAGTAGCGCTTAGTTTTCCAGATGACTCGGGTACTTACATTGAACGGGTGTTCCGCGGGGATACATGCATTTCCGAGTTCCTGAGTTTTTTGTTTGCAAAACCAGTGAATCGTGGTAAAATTAAAACCCATCAACAAACCTTTGAGAATTCAATAATTCTAGCCCACAACCTAAGTGGCTTTGACAATCTTTTTTTGATGAAATTTTTATTTGAACAAGGTATCAAACCCAACGTGATTTACTGGGGTACAAAGGTGTTATTGTTAGAGGTTAAAGAGGCAAAAATCCATTTTCTCGATTCATTATCCTGTATAACATTACCTCTGAATGATTTCCCACACGCCTTTGGTATCAAGGCACATAAGAAAGGTTTCTTTCCGTTTGCACTCCTGAACAAAACGCTACATTACGAGGGTGAACTACCTGAAATGAAACTGTACTCGCCTGACGAAATGAAAGAGTCAGTGCATAAAGAGTTTCTACTTTGGTACAAGGCTGAGAAGTTACGCGTTGGTAAGAAATGGAATATGATACACGAACTAACCCAGTATTGTCTTAGCAATGTTATGCTACTACGTGACGGGTGTCTGAAATTCGCAACTATCATGGAGTCTTTCACGGGCTTTAACCCTTTTTTAGGGCATGATGTGACGATCGCCGATTTCTCAAACAGAGTGCTTAGGGAAAAATTTCTCGATGCTTATTCAATGGGTTTGATACCGCCATTAGGTTACTCAATACGTGAAAGACAAAGCAAAAAAGCCTTACAATGGCTAGCTTGGAAGCAATCAAAGTTACCTCATGATCAAATCATTTCAGCCTTGAATGGAACTGAGAAACGCATTGGTCCATATCTTCTGGACGGTTGGTGTGAAAGCAAAAAGATAGTTTATGAATTTTACGGTTGTTATTACCATTCATGTCTTAAATGCACAGTAGCCACAAGTCATAGTGTCGAGAGTCGACTTACGAATGCAGGAAATTTCCAGTGTACCCTCGAGCGTATAGAGTTTTTAAAGACGGAACTACCCGATCACACGTTCAAAACACAATGGGAATGTGAATTTTCTGCTTTGTTAAAACGTGATACCGAATTAAACCATTTTTGTGAAACGCTACAATTCGGACCAGAAACATTCATTTCACCCCATGATGGTTTTTACAGTGGACGCACTGAAAATTTCACAGCGGGTATTACAGAGGCGACTGAAACAGAACGACTTACATATCTGGATTTTACATCGTTATATCCCACTGTAAATAAGAGACAAAATTACCCAAAAGAACATCCTATCGTGATTAAAGCAGGTTTTACTCACTGTCTGTATGCATACTTTGGTTTGATTAAAGCAACAGTACTCCCGCCTAAGAACTTGTTCATACCCGTGTTACCTTATCGTTGTCACAATCTGTTGTATTTTCCCCTTTGTCGCACATGTGTTGAATCGCAGTTGAATAAATTATGCACTCACACAGATGTTGAACGGACATTGACAGCAACCTGGCCTACCCCAGAGTTTTATAAGGAGTTAGAAGCAGGCTATACCGTTGTGAAAATTTATGAGGTATGGCACTATGATACTACTAGGATACAGGGGAAACGCATTTTTTCAGTGAATATGTGAACACCTTTATTGGGGGTAAAATCCAAGCCTTGGACTGGCCTCCATGTGCCAACACTCAAGACGAGAGAGATACCTTTTTGAAAGATGTGTACGAAAAGGAAGGTATCGTACTAGTACCATCAAAGTTTGAAAAAAAACCCGGTTTACGTAGTATATGTAAGCTTTCTTTAAACAATGCGTGGAGTTTTTTAGGCTTGAACAATGCAAAACAACAACAAACCGTTTTTGTTGATAATTTCGCTGAATACTATAAACTTTTTAACACCCCTTCGATTGAAGTGACAGATCTCGATATCATAAACGATGGCATTATCTTAATGGCGTATAAAACAACTCATCCTACCACTCATTTAAAGGGTAATGTGGTTATTACATAGTTTGTGACTTGTTATGGACGGTTAGAATTATATAAAATTTTAAAAGTTTTGGGTGCTCGGGCACTTTATTGTGAGACAGATACGGCAATTTACCTTAAACCAACAGGCGTTAATTTACTGCCGAGAGGTCATAATCTAGGAGAACTCACGGATGAAATTTTTCAAAAATATGCGTCAAATGTACATATCGAGAAGCTGGTTGTTGCAGGGGCTAAGAATTACTGCACGTACTTCTCGAACGGTTCTCATGAACTAAAAGTGAAAGGCGTCACATTAACGAGAAGCGCATCAGAAATCCTTAAACCAGCTATGATCGAGGAACTCGTGAAGGGTGAAACTGAGGGTTTGCTCAGATCGGTCGAAGTGCCTGTGAACTTTAATCTTGTACGTAACAAAACAACTGCAACTCTACACAATAAACCTACAAAAAAATTCTATAGATGACTAATCAAAAACGGTTAACAATCCCAGGAAATTTAGCAAAGAGTTACCCTTATGCAAGGTGATCTAGAATACAAGGTGGGGGTCAGTTTGCCGGAAGTAGTAAAAATTGCCTTACTGCGCAAGCGTATTTTGACGTCACTAGCTGACATCGAAACCTATACCCGCTAAATCGAAACCTCAACAGAAACTAAAACATGGCGGCAATGAAAGCAGTCGTGCGATAGCCACACTTGACGACTCGTTCATTTCCTTCACAATTCTCATTCTTTCTACTATATATTTTAATTAAATAATAATGCCATTATATGAAGGGACTTACGTAATTTATAATCATTGTAAAATGTACTTAGGTATTATCTTTTTAATGTGAACACAGGGTTGATGTTAACTGTCAGCACATCGCGCGATAACTGATCATGCGACCAAGGTAAGTGAAATTTACTGAGACTAAATAGAAAAAGGGTTATATATCAGTTCGTTAGAAGGGGAGTGGGTGTCTTTAAAATGTAAAATCATTTACCTTGGTCTCATGTTCACTCATCGCGCAATGTGCGGATAGTTAAGCGAACACAGAGAGAAGGACGATAACGTATTTCTCATTATCATTAGGCCTAGTTATCATTCCTCGTTAAGATTTCGAAATTGATTCGTCGGGACCGTTGGCAGTTAAGAGACAGATGATAATTTCGATATTATTTCTTAATAACTTTATTTATGCAGGCATTAGGAAATTTTAATTTATAAAATAGTAAGTTTACAAATAAACGTTTCTTCAGAAATCAACGTAAGAGTTTTGTTTTTTTACGTAAAAACGTTTTCTTTTGTGACCAGAATAATGGCTACCGCACACGCCGGAAGTAAAGCCATAAGCCATCCCGTGACGTCACAATACGCATGCGCGTTAAGCACTTCTGACAAACTGGACCTACCTATTATTCTAGATTACCTTGACCCTTATGTGTATTGCGGTGAAATATTAAAAAATACCCTGTGAGTTTTATATTCAAGTCAAAATAAAAAGTAAGTAAGTGGTGGTAGTATTTATGGTTATTAAATAAAAAAAATAAAAAAAGTCATGTACAAACCAATGTGCTCATCATCAATTACGTTTAACCGTTGATAAAAACAGTTAATAGGGCAAACGTGAGATTGCTAAAACAATCATCATTATTTTAAAATTAAAAACATTAGATTTGTAAAAAAAGATGTTTGTGTATTTAAAATTGTATTTTAAGATGTGTTAAACAATTGTATAAATTCAGTTTGGAAAAATAAAATTTAACTGATGTGGATTATGTAAATTGAAAATTTTATATTTTATTTATTTATTGACTTATTTAAATGGTTACAAATTTAACAAAATTAATTTTTAAAAAATACAAAACAGAAGTTGTGAAATGAAATGTAAAACAATTGTTAAGTAGTGTTTACATATGTCGGAGTTGTCAATTGTAACCGATTAGTATACAAGAAATGAATTGTTTTCATCAGACTTCAGTTGTTTTAGGAAGCGTGAATGAGAAATACAACAGGTAATTGTATTCAAACAATTATATTATTGTAGATGTACCAAAGGTCAAAATCAACATTGATTCAAGAAGAATAATTTAAAAGATTAAATTTAAACAAAGCAAGTAAAGTAATTTTTTAAAAACTGAGATTTAACTAAGATGGTAAAAAGTTAAAAATTACCGTATTTGCCCGAAAATAGGCCGCATGGTGAAATTTAAAAGCAGTTTTTAGGAAAAAAATAAAATACACATCTTATATGTATGAAATATTTTAATATCAGTTTGTTTTTTTTTTTACTTCGATTAAAAATGAGAAAAAGTTAAATAACAGTAACAAGATATTGGTAGAGAAAAAAACTTAATGTTACAGTATAAGAGTACAGTATTTTATGATTAAGACTTATGGTTGCATTAATCATATTAGTCATTTTCTTCTTCACTCTTTTCTTCATTAGTGCTACTCTGGCAGGTGTCTTCACTTTCACTTTGGCTGCTCTTTTCATCACTTTCAATTTCTTCATTGTTCCTTTCTTCTTGGGCTTCCCATAATATGTCATCATCTCTCCCATCCATTATGTTTGACAAACAACATTTTTTAAAACCTTTGACAATTGATTCTGGTTTTATGTTATCCCAGGCTGCAAGAATCCATTGACATAGCTGGGTTACAGATGGCTTCTTAATTTTTCCTCCTGGTGTGAGGGCATAATCTCCAGCCAATAGCCAATCTGAATACTGCTTTCTCAAATGGTCTTTGAAAAGCTTAACTGAAATATCGAGCACTTGCAGTTGGGATGTCATACCCCCAGGAATTACTACAAGATCTGAGTTTAGTGATCTAATTTTTTCTTTAACCTCTGGGGTCAGATGGCCTTTAAAGGCATCCAATGTTAGTAATGCTCGTTTTCTGAGAAGAGCACCAGGCCTTCTATTCCAAACAACTGACAACCAGTCCAGCATTAATTCATTCGTCATCCATCCCTTTG
>JAHWFO010049946.1:0-23371 GCA_023313115.1 Rhysida immarginata
CGGAGAGTGATCCTAGTCGGCCACTGTGTTCTCCATGATGGGTGGGCCTTCATGTATTCCCTGTACACACGAGGACACCGTACAAATGGAAATGTTGAATTCCATTGCAATGGAAATTTCATGAGTGCAACTCTGGTGCAACGTTCCAATTCAGAGCACTCTCATCGCCTTGTCATGATCACAATGACACGGATACAAAGAGATACAAGCGTGAAAGGGCACTGCTTTGCATTAGTCCACGTCGACAGGCGTACGCAACTGCAGTGACCCATTTGAAATTTTATGACTTTTGGTCTTAGAAGTGTCAATGTGCAGAAACATAGGCGCACACAAACACAAAGACAGACGCAGAGGGAGGCAGACAGAGCATGTCCGCGCGAACTCACAAGGCACCAACTTAAAGACGCGCAAGCACGCTCTCAGGGAAAATGTTGAGGAGTCACCCACAGGAATAGGCGAATTGGCAGCAAATCTATCAAATTGGCGCAATCTCGAAAGGTTTCTGTGGACTGTACAGGGGAAGGATTGCCATGGCGTTACGGTCGCCCGAGTAGACAGAGTTTAAAGAGAACGAGTCCTATGACTTGTGCAAGGGATCTTTCGTCGACATTGCTGGCGCCCAATAACGAACATTCTGCTCCTTTACTCTCCCGCTCAACTTCAGATGGCCCTCAAGAGAAGAACTTCATTCAGCGGATCGTGTGCCCTTCTCAGAAAGTATGTGGCTAAGCACTACTGCTGCTGCTTTACTTGGATGAAAGTGGAGGTGTTCATGTAGGAAGCCGCTTAACAATGGACCCGAAATTCTCAAGGCATCCCTAACGAAATGTTGCACTGGAGCAGGTATCTGATGCCAATGTAAACGTCTCAAGTGTTCATGATGAATTTCAAATGCACTGGCACGAAAGTGTACTGATCTGGAAATTTGCCCCCGCGTCTTTAGCTGTTGTGGCGATAAAAGATCTTTTGCACACTCATGGGCGACTGATTCTCTTTAAAATGAAGTATCCACAAGGAAAGCGCGATGTTCTCTCTGCCGTAACGCCATGCTTACTCATACCAACCCCTCCGTGTTGCGATTGCTTCGACGGTCTCTCTATTACACGACAGATGATGGCTTACTAGGAACCCTGTGCACGAACCCTGCAAAGAGAAAGACTGTTCATGCCTTACGAATCCTTACACTTCCTGGACTTGGCAGTTTCTTTCCTTCTTCTACTGAAACGTACGCGTAAAGTGGAGAAGGAGGAGGCTAGTGGAGTTATTTGTCAATGGGGAGCCTCAAGGTACGATTTGTTGGGTCTACATTTGGCTCACCTAGCGTAAGCCTCGTTCCAGATATGGAGGACCCTGCATTTGTTCTGCACACATTTGCATTTATGAGAGAAAGGCCAACTTAAAAGCAATTCATGGCCTACACTGAAATTTCTCTTTCTTGATAGAGCTACACTCGACCTCTTTATTGATCACAATGCCAAGTCAAAAGGAGAACACCCTCTCAATTCATTCTTTTCAACTACGTCAATGATTCCCATGGTTACACTGCACTTTCTTCTGGGTTGTTTATCTTAACAGGGGGACCCTTAATGGAACCCTAAGCCTTGTTCGTTGGACGAGAATGAGTACAAATAATTTCGTAGCAATTGCATAGAACGATTGCACACTTTCTACTCATCTGAAAAGGGAGACGTAACGATTTAGTCGAATTTCAATGGGTTAAACATGTCGAAATGAGTCTTTGAGAGGTTGCCTGCTCTTAGGTTGTCTCAAAAGGATTGTTCTATTGCAGCCCTAAACAGTTGGACATATTCCTCAATGTCATAAATACACTGAGTGAGCATATAATTATGACCATCCGACATGTTTATGCAAATGCGCGCACGGACGTCGCCACAATGTTGCTAGCGGGCCGGACCAATATCAAAAGGGAAGGGGAGTGTCGTCGACAAGAGTAGACGTGTTCCATTCTTCGACTATTTAACAGCCTTCGAACGCGGGATCATTGTAGGTGCTCGGAGCTATGGAGCGAGTATCAGCGAAACAGCAACATTCGTGGGGTGCTCAAGAGTATTTAAAGACGGTTAACCGGAAAACGGGGTCTAAACGTTTGCGTTCTGGCCGCCCGTGGATGGTTGATGATCGGACAGAACGGAGTCTGTCACGACTAGTAAAGGATACCAGAAGGGCAACTGTGCATCAAATCACTGCTCACCTTAATAAGGGGTCCTCCAAAACGGTCTCTGAATGCACTGTCCGTCACACCTGTGCTGTTTGCAGTCTACAAGCGGAAACTACTCCAATTCGCTCAGGAGCACAAGGACTGGACTATCGAGCAGTGGAAACAAATCATGTGGTCGTGACGAGTGACGATTCCAGTTAGATCATGCAGACGGCCGCGTGAGAATCTGGGGGAAACAGCACGAAAGCATGGACTCCGCATGCATGAGTACAACCCCTCAGGCCGGTGCAGTCTGGGCAATGTTTTCCTGGCATCCGTTGGGTCCGTTAAAACGTGTTGAGCAACGTATGGATGGCACAGCATACCTCTTTATCGTCACCGATCAAGTCCACCGTGTCATGTTGACGGCGTACCCCAATGGAGAAGGCTACTTCCAGCAAGACAATGCGCCATGTCACAGAGCTCGTATTGTGCAGCAGTGGTTCCAGGAACATGAAGGGGACTTTACCTTACTTCGGTGGCACCCACAATTCCCAGACCTCACTCTAATTGAGCATTTGTGGGACGAAGTCGAACGAACCGTTAGACGGTTGGATCCACTACCGTCCAATCTAGCCCAACTAGACAGTGCTATCCATGAGGCATGGTGTCAGATTCCACCCACCACTTTCCAACATCTCGTGGAATCAATGCCACGAAGAATCACCGCAGTATTAAAGGCAAAAGGTGGCCCAACGAGATACTGACAGGATGGTCATAATAATATGCTCACTCAGTGTATTTAAACCAACTTCGGCATATTTTCCGCTTGGCACTCTGAAATGTGTGTCAAGTATATTCTCTGCTCGTAAATTATTATTAATGTTGTGGCCGCCGTCCAACTGGAAGTAAGCTCCACGTTCCTCTAGAAAGCAGCCTTTGTAGTAGTCTATACAAGAAGCATGTATCCTGATTGACATTGCCATCACAAATATTATATCGACTGAAATCGTTGCTCAAAGTGTTATTCCCTCCACCCCCCCTTCCCCTGGAATGGTAATGTCCTTGGCTGAGATGATCCAGAAACTGGAGCTTCTGGCGTTTACTGGCTTAGCAACACTACTTCCGATAATAGCGACGGAATACATTTTCTGCTGTCGTTGCTGGTCTTTTGGCTGCGTGCACACAACTGCTTGTCTCAAACTTTCTTCACTGAACAAACGAGCGGCTGCTGCTCTAGGGCTCTGGTTTTCGTCATTTGGTTTCACTGCTCTCACTCTTTGTTCACTTGCTCATCGACACGCATAAGGGGTCTTCGAGACGTCCATTATCTACTTACTTATGTTCAGAAGCGGGGAGAGGGAGGGGGGTCAGTTAATAGAGCCATGATCCTAGTAAGCAGACCAACAACCCAACTTCCATTGTTAAAACAAGATGGCCACCATGACAGTTATTGTTGCTCTGCCTACTAGGGCAACACCATCTAAAGAGAAAGCCTGAGCGCGGAAACGTCATAGGTAGACATCTTTACTCGCATTTCTACCAATCTTAATTATGACTAGCTATGATGATGTAACAATGTATGAAATTTACGCGCTCAGGCTTTGAATAGAGGTGATGATTAAGGTGATCCACGGCATCAACATGGAAAAGATAAATCATTGTTTCGTCAAACTGGTGGTGCCCGAGGTCAGCATTGTTGGGATTGTTGCTAGCACCCAGTTGGACAGGTGACTTTTTCGCTTCCAGGCCTTGTTATCTCGTAGGCCTCGGGTGGTGCCCAGGCTAACGAGAAAGACAGGCCCCAGCCGTGACCACCGAGAGAGAAGGCCTCCGCATTGAAATGTAATACATTGTTGCATCATCACAGATAGTGCATTGTTATTCGTATTTCTACCAATAACAAGCTCTGAATTTACACGATCTATGATGCAGTAACAATGTATTACATTTCAATGCGGGGGCCTTCTCTCTCGGTGGTCACGCCCCGGCCAACACCACCTAAACATAACGCAAAAGCCATACATTGTTACATCATCATTGTTAATTCTGTTTCTACCAATAATAAGCCATAAATTTGGTCGACTAATGATGGCGTAACAATGTATGACGTATCCGTTTTCAGGCCTTCTTTCTAGGTGGTGTTGGCCCGGGTGTGTCTTTCTCGTTAGCTACGGGTGGTGCCGAGGCTAACGAGAAAGACAGCTTCGGAAGTAAAAAGTCACCTGATCAAGAACATGACTAGGTCTAGCAACATTGTTTCCATCTTGGATTTTAACAATCAGTGTATTTGCGTTTGTTGGAAACAATGAAGATTGGATTGTTGTTAGACCTATCTTGGTCAGGTGACTTTTCTGTGTTTCTCGTAGCCTCAGGATGGTGCCGGGGCCGACAATATAACAGGCCCCAGCCAACACCTCCTAGAGAGAAGGCCTGTGGACAGAAGGTATATACATTGTTACATCATCATCAAGCGGCTATTGCTAATCTATTTCTACCAATAAGAAGCCCTAAATTTGGCCACTAGGAGGTGTTGCCCCAGCGCGGAAAAGCCACCTGACCATCTTAGTTCGGCCAACAATCCAATCTTCATTATTTCCAACAAACGAAAAAATACTGATTGTTAAAATTCAAGATGAAGACAAAGAAGATTACATTGTTACTCGGACTAAGATGATCAGGTGACTTTTCCACGCTGGGGCAACACCACCTAGACAGAAGGCCTGCGCACAGAAATGTCATACATTGTTACATCATCAAACGGCCAAATTTAGGGCTTATTATTGGTAGAAATACAATTAACAATAGCCGCTTCTGTGTGATATAACAATGTATGACGTTTCTGTGCGCAGGCTTTCTGTCTAGGTGGTGTTGGCTGGGGCCCGTTATATCTTTGGCCTCGGGGTGGTGCTCAATGACGTATATTAAAGATAGACTCCGAATGCTATTGTTAACAGCGCCAACAAAATGAAACAAATTGAAGCCACGATAGTGTGGGCAGGAGTGAGCTGTGGAGTAGTTAATTGTTGTGGCTGGTTTGGTTTTGAAGATTTTGGGCCCGAGGAATAATTAAATGAAAACCATTCCTCAGAGTTGTTGTGCGTGCAACTGTACAATCAGGAATCATTTTCCATAAATCAAAAATGCGTAACTGAAAGATGATCGAAACGATATTGAAATTAATCGAAACTAAATAGAAATTGAAACCATGAACGAAAAATGGTTTAGAAAATAAAATAAAATACTTCAAATACAAAGTAAACGAAAAGATACCCTCATCAGCTACCCTCATGTTTATTCATCATCTTCACTCATTTTCGGCGATGACGGTTCTGGGCGGGGGAGCTTCCCAATTTGCTTCAAGTATTGCGGCTGGTTTCGGAGTCTTATCTTTAATATACGTCATCGGTGGTGCTATTACAAAAGGAAGTTGAACGTCACAATTTTACTGCTTCAGAAGTATACGAGCTGGTCGTAGTATTCAAGTCATGTTCAGGCCTGGAAGTTTCTAGGTGAAGTGACTTTTCAGTGCCGTCGCCTGAGACGTTAAATATTAAATTTTCACACTGGCACCCTTCACAGTCAAGCTATTTTCTAAGATCACGTGATTGCAGTAGTATCCATGTTTTTCATTGTTTTAAAGAGGACACTCAACCATTTTCTAAATGAGAGAGGTTTGTTTAGACAAGTTAGAAATTGTTACTAACAATAAACTTTGAATTAGTTTTCTTTTTTTATTTTAAAAATTTAAATTAATGAAAACAAATGGGATTATTTTGAATTTGCTTTTAATTTTGGCATTACAATTGTCTTGTCTAATAAAGATGATAAATTGTTACCTCTCCTAGAATCTGTTCAAATTGCCAAACATAAGCCATCCAAATGGCTGTTCAATGAATAACGATGTAGATCCTTTACGAGTAGCCCATTGGATGACTTTAGTTTCCTTTATTATCAAATAATTTATCTTATTGGTTAACTGCTTCTATGTACAGGGTGTCTCAGCTAAAGTGAACCAATAGCTAACTTGTAAAAGATACAAACCTGACAGAGTACTTTCAATTGAAGAATTATTGTAGTTTAATGTGAATTTTATTTCCAAAAATAATAGACGCCATTTTCGAATATGAAAGTGAACTTTGAAATGTGCAATGGTAACCCCCTTTTTAATGGTATTTTCAAATTGTACACACCATTTGAGACATGTTTTATTCTTGGTGCTTTTCAGTTGATTTGGCGCTTTCTATCCAGGTACTTAAAGTGTGCTGTGTTTTTTTTTATAGACATAACGTCAACGTTTGCTTTCGTTTAAATGGATGAACAATTTGTGTCTTTTGCCTTTACTTTAAATCCAAGCACACAACACTTTGAGTTTCTCTGTCTCCTAAACGGTTGGAACAATTTAAAAAAACACCAAAAATAAAACACTTCTCAAATAAATAAACTGGAGATGATCTCCAAGCATAGGTAACAATTTTTCCATTGAAAAATGGAAAGAAAAATTCTTCGACCTGGATTCGAACCAGGAAGCTTAGCTGTCCGGGTGGCTGCTATAGCCCAATTGGTAGAGGCGTCGACCATGATAGTCGAGGTTCCTGGTTCGAAACCAGGTCGCAGAATTTTTCCTTCCCTTTTTCAACCGAAAAATTATTCACTTCTCAAATTTGTGTACAGTCTGAAAACACCATTAAAAAAAGTGGTTTCTATTGCACATTTGAAAATAACCTTCCATATTCGAAAATGGCGTTGTTTTTTTGTTTTTGTTATTTTTTTTGAAAATGGAAAAACACAATAAATATTTCTTCCATACTGTGTCAGATATGTATTTTACAAGTTAGGTATTAGTCCACTTTAAGTGAGATACCTTGTATATTGGTTTTGTTAGCTTTAATTATTTTCACTTGTTTCTCCCAAATGAAGGAGACAGAGAGCTCCGAATGTGCAAATGCATTGTAATTTTCTTCAACGTAAACTGATTTCTGTTTTAACCTCTACAAAATTAAATGAAATAATCCAATGGAGCTTTTATAAATTTGTTTAATTTTCTTTTACTTTTTGTAAATTTTGTAAATAGATTTTGGTAAATCTTATTAAAACAATAGTTTATTTATTTAATAATTTTATCATTTTTTTTTATTTTCCAAAATTCTATTGAATGCACATCATTTGATGTTAGCAAATTGTATGAATGGGAGAGGCCAATTAAACAGTTTTTAATCAATCGATCAACATTTTTATCCAGATCAGCTAAAACATTCTTTAAAATATTTAACTTTTTCCTTTTTCCAAGCTGACTATTCAATAAGATTTTACAATTAGTTCAATTAGATTTGATCCAATAAAACTGAACTGGACATGCCGAGTTAAATTTCTCATTTCAATTGGTAGACAAAGTAAAATGGACACTCTCAAATACAGTTCAGGAAAAAATTTTAAGACCATCTAACCAATCACCGTTACATTATTGGTTAAAACCTTTTTTATATAAATTTTCATTTAAAAGGTTCAATGTTTGATTTAATAATGATGCCAAAACACTTGATGAAAGTGATGGTTTACTACATATTCATTTAGTTGTATAATATTTAACAAGAAAACTGTTTTTCTAGTGATATTTCCAAGATGTAATCCAAAAATTCTAAAAGCTTCTTAATATGAACTTTTGTTCTTTTTAAATTCTTAATCGTAACTTGTATGTAATCATGTTTCCTGTATTATAGAAATATTTAATCAAGTAATGTAGAATTAGAGTTTGGAAATATTTCTTTTATGCAATGTAACATTTTTGGTAAATCTTGTTTTTTATAAGCAAGGAAAATAAATCTATTTTTAATCATCAGAACATTGTCTTGGATCTAATTTTGTTAAATAATTAAAGGATTTAGAGCAAAATAGTAAATATTAGGAACTCATTTAAATAAAAAAACAAATATAAATTTTAAGTAATTAAATATAAATCAATAAGGTCAAGTAATCAGCAAAGCCTGCCTAGGCATTGCCTCCGAGATTAGAAGCGCTACCTCAAATCTCTGAGGCAAGGTCAGCTTAGTTGACGTCATTCAATGGCGCTGAAACTTGGGAGTTGTTACGTATATCATCAATGTCCCTTGGCGGATGTCAGATTAAGCAGGCAGTCATTTATTTATCCAAGAAAGGAATGAATCAATGGGACATTGCAAGCAATTGCAGATTAACCGAGCCAGTGTTTCCCGGACCCTCTCAAAATTCAGAGAAGAAGGAACTATTGAGTAGAACACGATCTGGACGTCCACAACAAACAACAAAGCGCAATTTGACTATGCTGAAGCATTTTATAACCAGAATGTATAAGCATATAGTTTAAGCACCGTGTAGATAAAATCACGTGTAGCGATAATAAACGCTGTAGTGCTCTCGAAGCTCGCAGTGATTGCCAAGTTTCTTTTTTTAATGCTCACTCCCACCAAGAGGCCTCTCGGTGCCTGTCCCCTTGTTGGGAATTAGAAGAGGTGCACTGCGTATTCTTGCGCTAAAACGATAGGAATACTTGATTTGGGGGAGGCGAGCATAAGGAACAAAATAAAAGAAAACTTGATTTCGCTGAGTGGTAGGTTAACCCCCCCCCCCCCTTGTTGAATACCATTAAACAGTTCAAGGGCACACTCCGTCAGATATAAGCAAATCAGTATTTATACATTAACTGCTGCACTGTTGTATTTATGGATTTTGTTTGTTATATCTTCTATTGGGGCCCCTACGAAGTCATTGTAAGGTGTTTTGGTTAACATAACATGTACGTTGTATTTATGACTATTGAGAATAAAACTGAACATGATTTTAACGCACCCACCTAAGCTCTCGTAGTCATCAATCACTGGTCCCGAACCCTTGATCGCCTCACTCTCCAGTGGTTCTTAGAATATATGTGCATATGCTCATTATCTGGAAGGTGGAGTTATCACAATCGTAGATATATTATGGCCCGTGGATTAAGTTTGAATAAATCCGTTAAGTCAACGGCTATAACAATGGTATTCAAAATTTACCAGCGAAACTCGTTTTCATACAACAATTCATGCGGACAAAAAAAAAAAATTTTTAGTAATAGTAATTACAATCCATTAACTTACCTAGCCAAACAGTAATCCCTTTTAAGAACCAAAATTAGCTCAAATTAACCCAGATAAGCCTCTCTATGCCCCTCCCCATTTGGAAGAGGAGGAAAACTGGACCGAATAACCCACACAACCGACCACATGAACCTCGTAGAAAACGGCAGCCAGTACCCGACGGAGGTCCTCCCTAGGAAGCAGACTCCCGCCCAAACAATGGCTAAATTGAAAAACCAGAAAGGGAAGAAGATAAGCCCAACAACCTCAACAATCCCAAACAAGAAAGGAAGAGTAAAGACAAAAAACTCAAGCAACCACGTGCAGGAGACTCCCCCCCCCCAACCGGAACAAGCTCTCGATCAAAATAGCTTGAGACGAAAACACTAAAACCCCTCAACCAAATACCGACTAATAATCCCCACAATATTAAAACAACCACAAATCCAACGCTCACCAATGCCAGATATCCCAATAGCAATAGCGGTAAGACCGTGGATTTATGTTAATTCAGTGGACTCACATGTCGTCAAAAATAACCCCCCCCCCCCAATACTTTTAGAGAAAACCTATGGAGTACAATAGGAGAAACTCTCCCTTTCTCCCGGCTAAGATCAGAGGCCTACTTTATGAACTTCTAAACCACTGTATAAAGCCCAAACATTTTTTAAATTACAGAAAATAGGAAAATACATCATAAACCATGACATTCCAAACTCCCTAACCTACTCAGCAGGTGAAATCTCAGGAGTCCCCAACACAATAACAGAGGAACAAATAAAAACCTTCTCAAACATACACCAACATATATCCTATGGAAGAAAAGTTACTCCTAAATATGAAGGAGGAACATATTGGAAATTCTAATAGCCAACCACACCCCACATTTCTAAACCCCACAATGAAACAAATGCCATAAATCAGGCCACACGGCAAAAAACATGCAACCAACAGGCCATCTGTTCCAAATGCCTCGACCCAAATCACCCCTGAGAACAGTGCTCACTGACTCAATCCATATGCACAAACTGCAATGGGGAGCACTCCACATACTATCAAAAATGCCCAAAATCATAGAGATGATGCCCTCCCTACATATCCCATACAGGAAAGCCAAAAATTGATAAACAAAAACATCCTACACAACCAACCTCCCCTACTACACAAAATCTTTGCCCAATCCTTACAGGAACAGACAAACCCTCCTCCCCATGAGAATAGACCAACAAACCTAAAGACAAATCCAATACATAGCCAACACCTCAACCCCTACTCCCAACTTATTTCCCATTATGACAAACCTACCTTCCCCAACAACCACCTGCCACATAATAAACAATCAACATTATAACGAAACAGAAGAACCCTTACCACCAACACTCCAATGCCAATGCAACTGGAATATATCTACTATTACATCAGATATTTGTTTAACAATTATAAAAAAAATCTTAACCCTATTCCTTGCACCCCCGACCCATACACTTACTCACCAAAAGTTATGGCACACCTGCCTAAAAATGTGTTGGGGCCCCTCTGGCCCAGATAATGGCGACGACCCGTCATGGAAGAGAGTCACCAGAACATATCCACAGGCACTGCAAGCCATACCGCCTCAACTGCACTCCATAATGATGCTGCATTTACCAGTCGAGTTGGTGACAAGCTGACAGATCGTTCGATGACGTCCCACAAATATTCAATGGGATTCCAATCTGGGAAACGTGGAGGCCAAATCATTGTCGTGCAGTCAGTAGCATGTTCCTCCAGCCACTGCCATGTCAGAAGGGTCGTTGTGGAGGCGCATTATCTTGCTGGAAGATGCAGTCGCCCGTGGAGTAAAAACAGTTCATGAAGGGGTGCAGGTCCCCAAGCAGATCGACGTAGGAAGTAGCATGCAGAGTGGATGTCAGATGCACCAATGGACCCATTGCATGCCATGAGAAGACACCCCAGACCTGTATGGAGCCTCCACCTGCCTGAGTGGTCCCCATCTGACAAGTGGGGTTCACGGCTTCGTGTGACCTGCACCAGACACGGACATGACTATCGGCCCCATACGGTTGAAACCGTGACTCATTGGACCAGGCAATCCTTGACGCTTGGACCGCATGATGATTTAGCCCGATGTCGCCCTTTGATTAGCAGTTGCAGCCTGGGTGACACCGCAAACACCTGTGGCATCGATGAGGCGTGGGCTGCCCGTCTGCTGTCCATGGGTTGTAACCCCTAGTTGGTGTACTCTCAATAGACCCTTGCAGTGGTTGTGCGGGAAAATTGCAGGGTGTTGGCTACATCTGATACTGAGGCGCCCATCCGTCCGGCACCAACAATAATCCCCCGTTCAAATGATGATAGCTCTCTGCACGTTGTTTATGAAGCTAGTTCTGCTTACAATGATTGTGTGATATCAAGAAGTCTTGTGCATCTGAATTCCGAGAATGGATACAGCGGGATCTGTCTCATTACGGACAAGGCACCTGATTGGAAGGGTGTGCCATGATTTTTGGTGAGTAAGTGTATATAACCTGTATCAAACTCCCCTCCAATATAATGAATAACAAACTCAAGATATTACATTGGAACTTCCATGGTATACAAGCAAACTGGGAAGACCTCCAAAGAATCATTCTGAAAACAAATGTCTAAATCACAGCTCTAGTAGAAACCTTCCTATCAGAAGAAAAAACAATCCATCTTAACAACTGGGCAACCTATCAACAAAATAAAAACCAATCAAGGCGTAGGCATTCCCTGGAAATTAAAAACAATAACCCCCACGCCTTCATCTCAGATTTCCACATCAACATAACTGAATGCATGGGAATAAAGATATGGATGCAAGACAAATGGATCAACATATACTCTGTCTACATGGCCAACCAACAAAGCAGAACAGATTGGGAAGACACATGGGATCTCTTCAAACCTCCGTATACGATAATTGGAGACTTCAACAGCAGATCCCCAAATGGGCTACACCTGGAACACATCATCAACAACAGAAACCTTCAAATCACCTACCCGGCACAACACACCTTCATCCCAACAAATGCCTAACTCAATCCATCCACTCTAGACTTCTGCATAACATCCAGAGACTGGATAATCCGAACACCTGTATAAACTTCGAAGACACCTTTGGAAGCGACCACTACCCTATCATAGCCTCGTTTCAGCCAACCCAACAAAGCTCAATTACGATAGCCTCTATCCTCCTACAACAAATAATCCCCCCTCCATCTCCCAATCCAGTGTTGGGCGAAATTTAATCAAACTGACGATTAATGATTATGATTAAAAATAATAAATCGTTAATCATGATTAAAAGTTGTTTTTGTAAATCGTCTGGAGTTAGTGGCGATTATGGAGGTTGGGCAATATACAATCAAAGTAACGATTGATGATTATGATCAATAATATTCAATTGTTAATCACGATTAAACGTTTCTTTTTTAATTGTTAATCTCCGCCAGGACTTCGTTACGATTAATGATTAAGTTATAATTTCATCGAAGGAAAGACTAATCGCTAGAAATTGCATAAAAAATTTATTTTATCGCTTGATGAGCAGTTCATAGGCCTACAATAACTCTGATCTACAGTGAAAAAGTATTCGAAATAATTTTAACTAATTTCTGCTTGTCTACCCATGCAGAAGAAGAGTTGGTAAGTAAAAGTCATTTATTATATGCTTTCGCTCTGTTTGTCCGTCTGTATGTCCGACGATTACTCGAGAATGCTTTAACTTTTTCAAATTCTGCTTTCACTCTTTGATGGAGACCCTTCCTGAGCTCACCTGCCTGATTAGTTTGTGATTGAAATCGGTCTAACAGTCACGTGACTATTGAGACCTCCCCTCCCCCAATTAAATTTTTTTATTGGCAATAAAAGGCATGTAATATGTCATTTGAACGGGAATGATGAGCACAAATCGAATATGACATTCTTTTCGATTTTCGAAATGCTACGTCAAGAAAATGACCCCCCAAAAGTACTTTAATGACTCTTTATTACGAGTTTTAGCTAAAGCTATACAGTATATAAGAATACAAGCTTAATCAGTACCTTTATGCGTCCGGCCAGCCATCGTTTGCACGATAACGTGAAAATGGAAGAACTTAACTGCGATATATCAACTTTTGATGAGCTCTCGTGGACCCCTTCAAGCACGTGCACTAATGTTAAGAATATGAACTTAGGGCATGTAATAATCATTCGATTCGTACTGACGAGTCGTAAGTGAATGCAGCGTTACTATTGTTTATCATTTAAGCATTGTTGATGGCAGCTTGGAGCACGTGCCCCATATGAAGCTTTGTCGATGCATCTCATTTCGTTTTAAAATTCAGTGAAGTTAGGCCTATTGTTAAATGTGGTTAATTAATGTTAAGCATATAATTAAAAATGACTAAATGTTGGGCCTATTGTTAAAAATGGATAATTAATGTTAGGCCTACTTTTCAATGGCTAATTAATGTTAGGCCTATATTTAAAAATGACTAAATAATGTTAGGCCTATTGTTAAAAATGGCTAATTAATGTTAGACCTATTGTTAAAAATGATGAGTGTGTGGATAGAATCAAAGGTATTTCCATTGTTTATTTAAACCAACTGCACGTAAAAGTGATATACTCAAATTTAAATTTCCATCTGCGTCACTGGTGAAGCTCCTTGGAATGCTTACAAGATTTTTCCCGATAATGCTTTGCGACAATAATTTTTCTCTCCTGACGTTTATGGTAACTTTGATTAAGAAGGGATGAATGGCTCTAGCAGTGGAAAGAAAATAGGCGCAGCGGTTTAAAACATTTAGACGTGCGAGCATTTCATTTCTCATTTCGCGCGTGTTTGGAAAGATTCGTGTGAGCGCTGCAATCGAATACGTAAATTTACATGCAGTTTTCGCCATTGCTGTATATAAAATATTACTGTAATATTAAACAACAAATTTTTATATTCTTCTTTTCAGCATATTTGAAAATCGTTTTACGAGTTATATTCTTGTTAGTTTAAGCTTTCACGATACCTGATATTTTCCGAATTTAACAATGGACATGTTGACATGTAAATATTTTATACGTAGCATTGCCATGATTACAGTGCTGGACAGAATTATAAACTCTCATGAATTTTGAACCTAACTTTACTAAAAATAAAATGATCTACATCAGCTTTTTAAATATTATTTATCAAACATAAATTTACCACTCTGCTGATTTTCATTCGTATATTTTAAAAATTTTGTGAACAACGACAATAAACTCATAATTTCACTTGGACAAAATTATAAACTCACCCTTAAAAATGTGTTCGCCCGTCTATTTTTATCATATGCAAATTGCAAAAAAGGTTGTATTTGCAATCACTTATTGTAAGAAAGTGTCTGCTGCAGATTTATACTGAGTAAAACATTGCCACGATGAACAGAGCTTAGTGAGACAGACATTAGGACAGTATTGATGTTGCATGGATGTGGAATGTCCCAAATGAAAATTGCAGCTCATCTTAACCCCTGTGTGCTGTCAGAAATGTATTACAACGGGAAGTTGATGGGAAAGCGAAGAAACGAACAGGAAGGAAAAAAATCTTAAGCTCTCGAGATGAATCTCATTCTACGACCGGCAACTGGAAGCAATCTTTCTGCTAGACACATTGTAGATGTACTTTCACTTAACTGCTCTCGGCGCACTGTTACACAGGTTCTGCAACAACTCCCATCATTGTCTACAAAAAATTTCTACGAAAACCACCTCTAAACCAAGCTCACAAAAATGCAAGATTGGAGTTTTGTAGAGAAAAAATGGCATGGACTCACGAATGGTACACAGTGGTTTTCTACGATGAAAAGAAATTCAACCTTGATGGTTCCGATGGATGGGACTATTATTGGCATAACATCAGACAAGACGAATAGCTTAAACTGAGTCGTCAAATAGGGGGTGGCTCAGTAATGGTTTGGGGGACGTTTTCTGCTCAGAGTAAAAGTGATATGGTAGTGAGCAATGGATGCATGGACTCCGCAAGATACAAAGTGCTGCTGGAAACTCAACTTTCAAGCTATGGTGAAATTCTTAGTGGAGATAACTGGTCTTTCCAGCAAGGTAATGCTCCATGCCATCGTTCCAACCTTATGAAAAAATGGTTTCAAGAGCAGCAGATAAATGTTTTATGTTGGCCGTCATGCTCCCCAGCCCACAGCCCAATTTAGAATGTATGGGGACAACTAGCACGTCTTCTTTATAAAGATCATCGGCAATTCCAGACTACTCAAGAGCTCACCACTGCCATCATGGAAGGATGGGAATCTATCACCACTGAGTATTGCATAAACTTGTCGATTAGATGCCAAACAGGATGTTTGAAGTCATAAGAAACAATGGAGGACCAACAAAGTACTAATGTTTGAAAAATAATCGCCATACTTCTGTTTTCTAAGGGTGAGTTTATAATTTTGTCCAACTGAAATTGAGTTTATTGTCGTTGTTCACAAAATTTTTAAAATATACGAATGACAATAAGCAAAGTGGTAAATTTATGTTTGAAAACTGATATGTAAAAAGCTGATGTAGATCTTTTTGTTTTTAGTAAAGTTGGGTTCAAAATTCATGTGAGTTTATAATTCTGTCCAGCACTGTATCTATTGTTCAATGCCATTCATAAGTTCACATTTCAATTTCAATTGCCCAAGTATCGAAATAAGTAAGTTCACTTAAAAACTAAAAATAGACGATTAACTCTTTAGTCGATTGTTGATTAATCTCATTAGTCGATTAAATTAATCACGGCTTAATGTTTTGATTAACAATGTAATCGATTATTTAAAAAAAAAATTAACGATTTACAATTAATTCTTTTAATCGAGATTGATGATTAATTCTATTAGTTGACTAAATTAATGTTTTATTTACAAGATTACAAATGTAATCGATTAGTGTAATCATGTAATCGTTTAATCGACTAATACCCCCCCCCCCCCCTATTCAAATCCTAAAAACCTACAACCCCATTTGACCTACAACGTCAAAGACCTGAACGTTGACAACATTCAACAATTTCTCTCCAACCTACAAGAAACAATGAAGAAAAACACCAAAAAAAAACCAAAAACAAACAAAACAAATCAAAGGAACATTCCCATGTGGTGGAACAATAAACGTGAAGAAACCACAAAAAAACAGACAAATTGCCAGAAAAGACTTCCTCAGATGCAACTTATGCTGGAGAAGCTCAAAAAAAAAATTAAAGCCCAAACAAGAAAAATCCTAAAAAGAGAAACAAGAAAATATTGGACCACAACAATCAAACACCATCAAAGGCACTATGGAACCTCCTCAAAAAGATGGTAAACCCACCTCGACCCAGTATGCCCATTTTACTAATAAACGGCAAAATCCTCTCTCCATGGGAATTAGCCAATCACCTACTAAACATCCTTCGCAGGATCCCCCCCCCCCCCCTCTACCTCTCCATAAACATTGTTGTTGTTGTCGTTATTGTTGTTGTCAGCGAACACTGAGAAGGCCTCTCCTTCAGATAAGGTAAACCAAAAAGAGGGTGAGCAGCGTTTGTGTTAACAACAGAGGAAAGCGAATAGGAGGGAGGAGGGAGGAACATGGCTACCTGAAGACGGCCAAGCAATTGGCCGGGTGATTGTCGAGTCGTTCCAAAGTGATCTTCAGGTAATCGTACAAGTTCACGCATTTCACCCGCTTGCTCGCTACCGTTTCCGTCATCGTCATTGAAACGACCAGAAACGTCCGATGATCCCGAGGCTTTTAATACAACAGCAACGTCAACTTCTTCTCGTGATAAATTCTGGGAGAGAATTAAAACCGAATGTTACCACCTTCTCTTCTCTTTCTTCAGCTTTAAAAACTTTGAACAACAACAACGATCACATGGCGAGCACGCGATCTCTGCCGTTCTTTAATTGGATACTTCTGTTAAGCACCCGAGTTGTTTTGGAAGTTGACGGCACTAGCGCACCTGGTGGCTAAGGAGTAAAATCCAAAGCCTATAAAATTAAAAAGAACCATTGTAGGCTACTATTGAAATCAATGGTCTACAGATATCAGTCTAATGTTTCTGTTGTAGTTCCACTATAACCTTCTTTATTATTCCGAAGGAAATCATGTCATAAATAACGGTTTGCTAAGTACGTAACTACAAAAGCCACCCAACTTCCGGTTTTCTTTTGCGCTTCACTTCCTCTCGCTTTCGTTTTCTTTCTTTTCTTTGAAGGAGAGAAGAAGGAGTGAGGAATAGTGAAGGAAATACAGATTAAAACGCTAGAAATTCTTTTGACGTAGACTCGAGAGCATTTGACGTTATTTAGTAGTGTGCTTTTTATATTTTTCGGTGAAATTTACTACTTTCTCTGTGCCCCCAGCAGTCACTGTGCGATATTCTCTCTGATCAGCTGGTTATAGGGGGGGGGGCTCTTTAAAAAATTGTTGTGGCTTTTCATTTTCCGTGAGTAATTTATGATTGTGGGATGTATCTGGGATTCATCACACGCAGATCTACATTTTATATGTAAATCTGCGTTTATCTTTTATGGCGTCGGTCTTTTGCTCATCACAAAAGATCAACGTTGCTTTGTTTATTCATTACAAAATTGAATCAACAGTTTCCTTCATGGATTTTCTTTTATTAGGAATAATTTGTCTTTCACAATTCTCATTTGTTTTAGCAAATTCGCATAGTTTGTGATTGCAGTATTCATCAATTTGCTTCACTTTCGTTTTCTAAAGGGAGGGGAGGTGTTCCCACGCTCCAAGCCTGGTATCCATGGCAACCAGCCAAAGTTCGTTAACGACAGTTACGTCGGAGCTTTGGTTTGGCGGGCATCTTCAGCCAATGGGAACACGGCTTTCTTGATCTTAACCTTTCTCAAAAAATGCATCGGTGAAGCACATTGGAAAATGCTCTTTCCGCGCTTTTCTCCGGAGAAGTGTATAAAAAGCCCCGAAAGCGTGCAGACGCGCTCCTATCTCTTATACTCTTATTCGTATCTCTCTTAAGACTCTGACACTCATGAGCTCTTAACCCTTTTGTGTTCTCTTATGCGTACTCATAAACATAGAGTTGTATTACTCTTGTTTAATTGTGAGTGACGACGATGCGTGAGGCGATCCATCCTCACGGCGGGCGGCTAGAGCATCGGCCGGCCCGGCAACAACGTGCGAGATGACGGCGAATGATGGCCACGAGGAACCAGGCAGTGCGGGGAGACATTGGATGCCGAAGCAGTGGTCTACTCGCAGCGGACGAGACGGGCGCTCTCATGCAGGGCATGGCGAGTGGGAACGAGCAAGGCGTGAGGCGTCACATCCTCATGGTGGGCAGCCAACTCGGCGGGACACCCAATTCTACGGCTCGGAACGACACCCAGTGCAGATAGGCTTCATAAGCCAGGGCGCCGGAGCATCCACATCGGCCAGGAAGGCTTAGGCCTGTCCCGATGGCGATCGAGAATGGAGCTCGGAAGGAGAACCAAGCAACGCAGAAGACAGCTAGTTACAGCGCAACTCAGAACCGGTCGAATCGGAGGAGATGCAACGAAAAAACTCACCAGCTTAAAGTGGGATTAAAAACGCCTGGTCGTGAATCTCAGGTATCCGGTGCTGTGGAGCCTCAATTATCAAAATCACTCCGAGACTGCGTTCAAGTGAGAATACTACTGCTCGATTCATGCAACTTTTGAAATGTCGCGTGTGCTTGTGTTTCTAATTGTGATAATATACATGGTAGTTAAGGACCTTGATATGGACTCTGATCAACTAATTGCAATGGTTTGTAATTATCTTCTATAAGTTAATTGCTAGACGGGTTTTTGACTATATGGACACTTGAATCTTGATTTGACAAATGTGAAAAGCTTGTTCAATTTATTCATTTAATTATTATAGCTTGTAACTTACTAACCCTTTTCTAATATCATTACAATCTGAATTTTTCATCTTTTTCTTAATAAACAGTTTGAATTTAACTCGATGTTTTGTTGATTTGCGAATCAAGTTTTCTCAAATCTTATTGATGGGAGGGGAGGTCCTAGTTTCTTAACTGATCTCATTTGATTTAAAATTTATTGCGGGCACGACGGTTCTGTTATATTCAAATCCACTATATGATCATTACTTTCTAGGCTTAAGGTAAATTATAATAACGATTGGGAATTCTGTCATTGTTACATAAGAGTAATAAAGACCTCCCACGTTACAATTGCATAGAATGAGTGACAAGTTATCGCATTTAATAAAATGAAGGTAGGCTGTGATAATAAATTGTCAAGATCCTCCTAACTAAATGGGCATAACAGATACAAATCTTAAGAACATCATTATTGTAGAGAAATATTGGGACTGTAGACGCCCTATCACTCAGCCTCTGCCCAACTGGACACGATTGGCCATGGCTAACAATTGACACCCGATCAGAGTAACATGCAGGTTATCTTACGTGGGGCATTAGCTATGATCCGAACTGCTGATAGACAACCTGCATAACTTTTTTTTTGTTCTTGGGATTTTCCCCCAGGGAAACCTGCACTTTCTACAAAATTTTGTCCCAATCAGACAACAGAACCGTTTGGGAATCCCTTAATTTATGGACATCACTGTATATCAGAGTTATTGTGAAAAAATCACGGAACCTTAAGAAAATTTATTAAGATGCAGTACAATCGAGTGGCACCCACCTCAAATGGTTACATGCACTCGAAATTAAATAAAATGTTTTAAACATTTCAAAGAGGAGCTTTAGCCGTGAAGCAGAAATACGTTTGTACATTTATTACCAAGAAATTCATGATGTCCATATTGTCAAGTATCCATAAACTAAATAAAAGGAATAAAGGTGAAAATGCTTTGAATATACTTTAATTGCCTTATGCGTTTCAGTTTACACCATCTTCGGAGCCGGCCAGGTGGCCGAGAGGGCTAGGGCGTAGGCTTTCTAGTTCTCGAGTCCACCTGGCTGTGGGTTTGAATCCTGCCGTGGGCATGGATGTTTGTGTTTGTCCCAGGCTGCGTACAGACATAACTTGTGAAAAAGGCGCAAAATGACCTAAGTAGTCAACGCCGTAATTTATAGAACCTCCCCCCATCTTCGGAGACTACAAAGATTTAGCTGGCCATGGCCAGGGTTTATATACAAAAGTGGGGAAGGTAAAGGTTGCTGATTGGTGGAAAATACAGGTTGCTGATTGATTTACATACAGTAGAATAATAATAATATATGCTCTAATCTGGTGAATTGTATGATGAGAATGGCGGACCTAATCAGACTTATTAACACCATACTTAATAATCAGACCACCTTCGAAAGAGACGACATTCTTGACCTCTTCATTGAAGCAGACAAATGACATTACAACTGCTCTCTATTAAGTCTGCCATTCTCATCATACAATCCACCAAACTTAGTGCATATTATTATTCCACTGTATGTAAACTAGTGTTGTACCGGTACCAATACCAAAAAGTATCGATACTTGCCGGTATCGAGTACTCAAGTATCGTACATTGAAATATGGCTCAAGTATCGATAGTATCGATAGTTTGCACGTCGATACTCGATACTGAAAAAAACCTATGAGTCACCTAATGAAGATGTTCGATTTTCAGCGTTAATTCAAAATCTGTTGAATATTTTAACGCTTTTATTCCAGTGGCTGCCTACTGATTAGGGAAGTATCTTTCGAAGCGTTTGTTTTTATTTCTCCTAACGAGGTTGAGCTGTCGAGCTCACGCCTCGCTCTATGGGCGCACGGGAAATAAAAAAAAAAAGCTAATGACTGGGACACGTGATGATAGCCTCCTAGTAACAGTAATGAGGTTTAATTGTAATGAGTGATGTTAGCCTCCACGTGCTCCAGTATAGATTCGACGTCCTCTCAGAAATGCATTTTACCAAATAAATAAATACTCATTTTTACTCGATACTATCGATACTTTCTCAATGAGTATTCGATATTGGTATCGAGTATTTTATTAAAGTACTCGATACCAGAAGTATCGATGCTTCATTGGTATCGCACATCTCTGATGTAAACCATTCAGCAACCTGAATTTTCACCAATCAGCAACCTTTACTTTCCCCAGTTTTGTATATAAACCCTGGCCAAATCTTTGTAGCTATACCAGCCGCCGAAGATGGTGTAAACGGAAATACGTAAGGCAATTAAAGTTTATGCTACCATATCATTTTGACCTTTATTCCGTTTATTAAGAAATTCATTCCTCCAAGTAAACTATAGGCAAGTAGCGAAACCTGTGGTCATCAATTTTTACTCCTTTGTCTCCATTATTTAACTCCCATCTCCACAATTCCGACCCTACTGGAACAATTTGGCATAATTTCATAGGAATGTAGACCTAGCCTAGAGGAATCTAGATACTGAATTTCACTCCTTTACATACCTAAATGGCACTTTTGTCCCCTCTGACTCCCACCCTCGAATTCCGACCCCAGTGCAACCATCACAAGCAAACTACATAGTGAAGGTGGACATGCCCCTAGTAAGCTGCATTCCGAATTTCAATCTTCTACCTCAAAAAATGTAGAAATCATGATAGGGACAGACCAATAAATAGCTTCATTCTTCCACTACTTAATTATATAGATTATGAGCAATCGTGCGTCAACAAAGCAATCGTTACGTGTGTGTGTGCTAACTTTAACAATACTTACAAGATAAACAGAAAATAACAATGTGTTTATTCTTGACGAATCAATGTTTATATGACATGTTCTTATCTTGGTATTCTTTACAGTCACTCTTTTAGCATGTGAATTCGACTTGAAGAGGTCCAAGAAAAAGCCTAAAAAATTGACACAGCCAAGCTAAGACCTTGATAGTCCAATTTCTGAAAATAGAATTTGAAAAGGTTAACCTGTCTTTTAAGTTATCGCGGAAACGGTGGACGGCCGATAAATAACAGACCAAGCGTGCAGTCTTAGAAGTAGTTTCTGCTAAAACTCCTAATGAAGAGTTTTCCAAAAATGATTTTGGGATGTTGTTCTTTTATAAAAAAATAAATTGCATGGTAAAATTTTTATTTCCTTATTTCAAATTAATTAACGCAATATCGAATACAATTAAAAGGTGAAAGATGATGTCTTTTAAATATCCACCACAGCTGAGATGACCTGTGTCGATATGGTCATTGAAATTGCATATACACTACTGTTTATAAAAATCGCAACACCCTGATGGAATGGTCTAATCCATATGCAATTTGCAATATTTGCATACAATGGGTCAGAGTATAAATGATTAGATTTTTAGAGTAATTGCTTGAAAGAACACCATGCCTCGACGACGACGAAGGGTACCATATCAACAGCTGACAGACTTTAAAAGAGGATGCATAATTGGTCTGCGTGAAGCGGGATGGTCGTATCGTGACATTGCTGCTCGTGTAGGATGTAATGCAACGACAATTATGTGTGCATGGAGGCAGTGGAGCGAAGAGAACAGAGCACACCGAAGACCAGGCTCAGGAAGACCCAGCACGACGACACCGCGAGATGACAGACACCTCTATCGCATGTTTGTAGCAGATCGTACAGCCACTTCCACAGTGTTAACCCAACAGTGGGGTGCTACAGTAAGCAGGACAATGTCTGCTAGCACTGTACGACGCCGTTTGATTTCCAGAGGATTGATGGCACGAGTACCATTGTTGCGGATTCCTTTGACTCAAACCACCGGCGCCTCAGGTTGCAATGGGCCCATCAACACCAACAGTGGCAAGCTGAATGGCAACAAGTTGTGTTTTCGGATGAGTCAAGGTTTAACTTGCAACACCATGACGGCAGGATACGAGTCAGAAGACATCGTGGCGAGCGCGACCTTCCAGAATGCATCCTGCAGCGTCATTCAGGACAAACGCCAGGGGTGATGGTGTGGGGTGCAATCAGTTACTATGGCCGTTCCCGTCTGATCAGAATCCATGGCAATCTGAACAGTGACCGGTAAATCAGGGAAGTTCTGCAACCCGAGGTCATCCCCTTCCTGCAGAACCTTCCAGGCGCTGTATTCCAACAGGACAATGCCCGACCGCATGTGGCCAGAAATGTCCTCGCCTTTTTCCAAGCACATCAGACGCCCTTGTT
>JAHWFO010049957.1:0-34456 GCA_023313115.1 Rhysida immarginata
TGAATAAAAAATAAGATAAAATAAACAAAAATAATTAATCAAAAATCAAAATAAAAAGCTGACGTTTCAGATAGAGACTATCCTTTATCAAAGCAAAAAGGATAATTCTCTAATATTCTATTTGCTTTTAGAGAATTATCTTTTTTGCTTTGATAAAGGATAGTCTCTCTCCGAAACGTCAGCTTTTTGTTTTGATTTTAGATTAATTATTTTTGTTTATTTTATCTTATTTTTTTATTCATTTTGTATTTTTATTAATAACTATTAATTATTGTAATCCAGGGTTTTTGTGTCTTGTCCTTCTCTAAATTTATATATCCGTTCATTACAAAAATTGGAAAGATATGGTATAAGAGGACTAGCAAACCAATGGTTTAGCTCTTATTTAGCCAATAGAAAACAAGCTGTTAGGATTAAGAAAAAATTAAGTAATTTCGAAAATTTAAAAAGAGGAATTTCTCAAGGAACTATTTTAGGCCCCATTCTTTTCTTAATTTATATAAACGATATATTTCATTTAAATTGGTTTTGTTCTATCCAAGCTTATGCTGATGATTTAGTTTTGACCTATATAAAAAATGATTATCAAAACTTTAAAGAAGCCCAATTAGACCTTAAATTATAAAACTTCTGGTTATCAAATAATAATATGTCCTTTAATGTAAAAAAATCTGTATATATGCGTTTTAAATTGCACTCTGATTGTAATACGAATTTATTTCTTAAATATCATGATTTGAGATGTAATAACCTTGAATGTAGTCATTGTCCTCTCTTGACTTATGTCGAACACACAAAATATTTGCGTATTACAATTGATAATCGTTTATCATAGGATTCCCATATAAGAAGTTTATTTGTTAGATTAAGATCTATTAGTTTTATGATTCGATCGTTAGAAACTGTCTTAACTTTTAAAAATTTGATTTTAATATATAATGTTTTCTTTTTAAGTACGTTACAATATCTCATCCCAGTTTGGGGTGGAACTTATGTGATTCACTTAAAACCAATTATAAATTTTTTTAATATGTTGACTCGTTGTATTTTTAACAATAGTGATTTTCGTAATAATCAAATAATGAATTTTTATCAATTTTATCTTTTTAGTTTGGCAAAATATAGATGTAATTATGTAGAATAAAACGGCCAATTTTCAGACGTTTTAATTATAATTTAAGATATTCTAAAAATCTGACGATTCCAATTAAACTCCAAAACATTCTTTTGTTTTCCATCAAATAAATTATAATTATAAAAAATTGTTTAATGTTCTACCAAATGAAATAATATTATGTACTGATAAACGAAAATTTGGATGTAAACTTAGAAACTGGATTATGAATATCAAAAATAATTAGTTTTTAATTGTGTTTATATGTTAATCAGTTTTAAGTGTTGTAATATAATAATCTTTTTTTTCTTTTTCTTTTGATGCTTTTTCAAATATACGAGCACTATGTCCTCATGGGAAATTCATCTTGTTGTACGTTTGTAGGTTTCTTACATTGGAATAAATCAGTTTGTTTTTTTTTTTAGTAAAACCATATTGGTCTACTGGCACTTTCAATGCCCGGCTATGGCACGAAGTACATGGGCTGAAAAAAAAGTGAAGCACCAAGAAGGAGTGGTCCATTTCAGTACACGTGCATACCATTGCTGTGTGAGTAACCAATTAGATTCACAAGGATCTGTAATGTCTAGAATGCTAACCAGAGTCCATTAATGATGTTACAGCCATGATGTGGATAAGTTGTTACCAGTCAACTGATGTGATTCCGAAAGTTACGCAGAACATTCAGAAAGGTTTACTGTACTGTACAGAGTGTTGCAGATAACTGCAGGGCAGTATAACTGGGAAGTGTACCTGCTCGATTGCAAGGACCGGCTCAACATCAAATGATAATTATAATTGGGTAATTTTATCAAAAACATGACAGTCTTGACGTTTACCCCCCTCCCGACTGTGAAAACTGCTGGCTGCTGCAGGCCACCTTCATCTCCCTCCATTCTGCCAATCGACCGAGCCAGCCCCTGAAAATGAGCGGGTAGGCTTCCCGTTATACTGTCCTGTTGTTATCTGCCCCACCTTGTACAAAGCACCCGAGATGCTTCACAGACGCCTTAGACATTGTATCCACCAATTGAACAGCATATAACAGGGGCGGCATTTTGGGACTGCATGAGGCTGTTTGGTGGTATAGTGTAAATGCCAGGTTTCTTGGACATTCAGATGTAATAGTGGCCCGATGATGGAATCAATGGGTACATACAGGCATCGATGCATGTTGTGCAGGTTCGGATTGACCAACAAACACCACTCCAAGGGAGCACCGTTATATGGCGCTCCAAGCATTAAGGAATCCCATGGCTTCAGCACCTATCATCCGCGAACAAATACTGGAGATTCTACAACACCCCGTGAGTTCCCGCACATTTACTGGACGTCTCGCATCCGCTGGATTGGTATCCTACTGCCCCATGCATCGGTTGCCATTAACACCGCAACACCAATGCCTGGGTTTAGAGTGGTGCCTTGCCCGGTAGGCATGGACATAGGATGAATGGCTTCGTATCATGTTAAGTGATGAGTCCCTCTTCTGCATGACCTCCGATGACCATCGTGTTCGCATATGGCAGTGTCGAGGGCAGAGGGCACAACCCTCTCATTTTGTGGAGAGACACAGGCGTAGATCCTGGTATCTTAGTGTGGCGAGCCATCGGATAAGCATTCAGCTGACCTCTAATAGTTCTTCGGCAGACTTTGATGGCACAGGGGTACATCACAGACATTCTGGGTCCGCACGTCCTTCCCTTTCTTGCGCAGCACCTGGGACATTGTACCAACAAGATAACGCAAGCCCACACATATCACGTATGTCTATAGACTGCCTACAGCATGTCGAGGTCCTCCCGTGGCCAGCAAGATCCTCGGACATCCAACATCATTGAACACGTGTGGGATACATTGGAAGTCATCACAGTCCCAGAACCAGCCTGCGGGATTGGGAAGGGCAACTGCAACAACTGTGAACTGACTTGTTCAGGAGAGGATCCAAAAGCTGTTTGACACCATTCAGAACCGCATAAGGACATGCATTGGGGCCAGAGGATTTGCCACACCCTGCTGAACTGGTGCCAACATTCGACTGTACTGCTAACGGTGTTGTCTGTTTCGTCCCATATTGTAATCAATACAATAAAGACCCATGCTTTTTCATCATATGTTGTCCCATTCACTCTTTCTATGTGCTTCACTTTTTTATCAGCCATTGTATATAAAAAAGCTTGGAATGAGGTGTAATGAATGAATATAACGTAAAATGATTGATAGTCGAAAAAATTGTTTCAACGGTACCTGTTTTATAAAACCATGATGGTCTACTGGCACTTTGAATGCTAGGCTATGGCATGAAATATATCAAACGGCATGGAATAGTCGAAATTGTTTCAAAGGTATGTGGTTTAATAGAACCATGATGGTCTATTGGAACTTTCAGTGCTAGGCTATGGCATGTAATACACTGATAGTTGCTTCACTAACTTAAACTCTGACTTCTGTAGTTCACTCGATATGTCCTTAAACGACCATTTTCCATTGCTTATAATTTTTACCAAAAGTTATCCCGTAACTATAACATTTAAGATTTTTTGTCAGAACTGTAGTGCCAAACCGCGTTTCAGTATTGAATTCTTTTCTATTAGCCACCAATTGGTTGTTGGCTATTACCATTGATCTAATACCATTGATCCTATCCCTTTGTTTTATAACTTCTTAGTGCACGTAATCTTGGGATATGCGCACTATTTCACAATAAAGCTACCTAAGATCGCCAATGAGCATGCTTCCTTAATGTGTAACCCTTGGATGACTTCCCGAATTTTATCACTGACTAACTAAAAGAACACATTGTACGTCAATTTGCACAAGAAACCTTCTCCTACTATACGTAGGGAATTTAAAGATTTCTGCAAAGTTAAAACAGAGATAAATCATGATAAAATAAATTTTTTTTCAAATCTATTTCAACGCCTCCTGACAGTAAAGGAGAAGTGGAAGCTACTAAAAAAGTTATCTCTGGGCGCTGCTTCACCTAATGTCTCTTTCGAGCAACCAGATTCTTACAGACACTCCTTTCCTCTAGTCCCGCTGAAACATTTTGTGGGCAATAGAACCTCACTTGTAACACTACTGGCACTGTTTTTTTTTACAATTCCAGTCACTGAGGAGGAAGTATGCGAAGCGATTTCATCTACAGTTTCGGACTTCTTAGGCCTTTGGGCTGACGTCACTATCGCAATAAAGATTATATTAACCAAGCCTCTCGCTATAATTTTTTATTATTCATGTCTTCAGGTGTTTATCCCTCCCTTCTAAAACTCGCCAGGGTTACTCCGTGTCACGGAATTCGAGTGACATCACGAATTCTGGTGATGTCGTCCATCGGTACCGAACTCGTATCTTCCACAGAACGAAATTGGAAGGTGGACGGCAAAACCAAAGACGTCAGCATCGGAGACACGCAGGAAGAGCCAATCAGGGAGAGCCGCGGGAGATTCGTCGAGACCAAGGAAAAAACAGCGTACAAGAGATTCATTCTAATGGAGCGAGTGGAGCCAACGGAAAAAAGGTGAATGGAGGAAGGAGGAGGGCAGCTCAGCCCACGAGAACGCGGGTGACAATAAGGAGCAGAGGAGAAGGCGGTGGAGAAAAGATTACGGTACAGCCAGCTTCCCAGACTGCGACGGCAGAGAGCAAAACGACGGCGGCATCGACCGTGAGAGCCCCCGCCAAGACGAAGTTGCCAGCCCGAGCATGAGCGAACCGAATCCTACCTGTCTTATGGTTACTCCACATCTACTGGCCTGGACCTTGGAATGTAGATCTTTTTCTCTGGTGAAAAGTCATGCACAGTTTCGAGTAGGCCTAAATTTATGTCTAATGAAATGCTGTTTTCCGGAGCTCAGATACCGCGAGTTACGAGTCGAGTCAAGAGTGCAAGGACTGTGGCCGTTCGGCATTCAAGCTTATTTTGACCGAAACCTTGGCTTCACATTGTTAAGCAATGGTGTTTAAGACAGTGCATGAATAGTGTTTGCGCGTCCTGTCATTCTTAGCACCGAATTGTGATTATGAAAATTAGTGTGTTATTTATTGCATGTTATGACCGCTAATAAGCTTAATTTATTATATTATAGTTTCCAATAGCTCTATGGCCTGTTTAGCAATGACGACGGAGCATTCGTTCATCTGATATTTGTTTGTGTGCTTGTAAAGTAAAGCCCTTCAAGCTTGGTGCCAATATCAGTGTTCAACAAAAGTGCTATTACGTCGGTCCTACAATTTTAGGCATTGATAGTGTCAGAGCTAGTGTTGGCTTATCATTTTATGATTACCCCTAATGGTGACATGTCATAACTTTGCTTGTTAGTTACGTTTCTAAATCTTAAGGACATTATTTGAACTGGAAATTTATCAATAATTCTGTGTGCCAAAATTGATTTCACTTTCATAAGACTTTCTTATTAAACTGGTGATTTTGTGTGTAACACTAACGTTCGAACTTAAAAGCTTTAAATGAAAAGACATGATAATTTAATAACTCATAACTGTTTTATGACTCCATAGTGTGCTATGTACCTAACGAAAAGTTGTGTCAGTAGTAGTTTAATTTTGTGTTTTTGTTTTACTCCAGAGTACCCACTTTTTCTAGATGAAGTTGATGCTGCTCTTAGCAGGAGACGGAGTGCAGATTCTGTCATCCTGATGGGCGACTTCAATGCACACGTAGGGGCTGATGACCAAACGTGGAGGGGCGTGATTGGGAGGAATGGTGACCCCGATTTAAATGCGAATGGGAGGTGCTTGTTGGATCTCTGTGGCAACAATGGACTTTCCATCACAAACACCTTCTTCCAGCACAGGGATGTCCATAAGTATACCTGGTACAGGGATGCAATGGACCAGAAGTCACTGATTGATTTTGTAATTGTTTCAGCTGACTTATTCCGATCAGTGTTGGATACTCGTGTGAGAAGAGGGGCAGAACTATCAACTGATCACCACCTTGTTGTCTGCACTTTGCGGTTCTCTGAATCCATTCCAACCAAGCGAAATACAAACTTGGCACATCAAATGGGAGGCACTGGAGGATAGAGCTGTGAGGAAGACCTTTGCAGATAGCATATCTTCAAGTTTCAAAGAACTACCCAGTGATCGTGGTACTGTTGAAGAGGAGTGGCAGTTGTTTAAAACTGCTGTGATTACTTCGGCTGCTTTGTGCTGTGGTCGTAAGCGGCTGAGTGTGGCGCAGGGCGGTGAGAAAAGGACTGCATGGTGGAACGGTGAAGTCCAAGAAGCTGTCAAGGCAAAGAAGGAAGCTTATTTGGTATGGCTTGCAAATAAGTCAACTTCGAGTCGAGTGCGGTACACTGAGGCGCGAAAAGCAGCAGCAAAGACAGTATCAACAGCTAAAGCCAAGGCCTGGGAGAAGTTCGGGGAGAAATTGGAGGCAGACTATGGTTCGGCAAACAAGGTGTTCTGGCAAACCGTGCGCCGCCTCCATGGAAAGAAGTCTCTTTCATCACAAACTATTAAGAGTTCAGATGGGAGGCTTCTGAAAACGGAGGAGAGCGTATTGCATAGGTGGAAGGAATACTTTGCATCTCATCTTAATCCGGTGACAACAACAACTGAGGCATACGAGGTGCACCTTGGAGCGGAGAATAGTCACGGTAGTATCACTGAAACAGAAGTCAGATGGGCAATTAAGTCCCTAAAGACTGGCAAAGCTGCAGGTGATGATGAAATCCGGTCCAAGATGTTAAAGGCCTTAAATCAGGATGGTATCCTGTGGCTGACTCGAGTGTGTCAGGTTGCTTGTATATATGGACAGGCCCCTAAGCAATGGCAGACAGGCATTGTGATCCCTATCTTCAAAAAGGGAGATCAGAGAGATTGCAACAACTATCGAGGCATCTCTTTGCTCAGCATTCCTGGGAAAGTGTACACTAAGTGTCTGGAGAAGAGAAGTCGGGAAATAGTCGACTCCAAACTGTCGGGGGAGCAGTGTGGTTTCCGACCTGGCCGAAGCACGACGGATCACATCTTTGCTCTAAGGCAAATCTTTGAGAAATCCTGGGAGTATGTAAAAGAGGTCTACGCTTGCTTTGTGGACCTCGAAAAAGCATATGACAGGGTTCCTCGGGAGAAGCTCTGGAAAGTGTTGCAAGAGTATGGAGTGGATGGGCAATTACTGGTTGCTATCATGTCTCTGTACGAAAGCTCTGAGATGTCTGTCCGGATAAATGGCATTAAGTCAAGACCGTTCACCGTAGGTGTTGGACTCCGCTAAGGGTGCGTACTGTCGCCCATCTTGTTCATTACCTTTATGGACTGGATAGACAGGGGCAGCCGAGGCGATGAGCGTGTTTGTGTGGGCGACAGCCTGGTGGAGAGGTTGCTCTTTGCGGACGACCTTGTCCTGCTTGGGTCTTCTCGCACGAACCTTCAGCATGCACTAGACCGGTTTGCAGCCAAATGTGAAGAAGCTGGGATGAAGATCAGTGTGGCTAAAACCGAAGTTCTGGTTCTTTCAAGACAGCCTGCTCAGTGCGCTCTCCATGTTAGGGGAGCCTCATTGAGACAGGTGGAGAAGTTCAAGTATCTCGGGATTGCATTCACGAGTGATGGACGGCAGGAGAAAGAATTGGATGCTCGGATCGGTGCAGCAAGCTGTGTCAGACGTGAACTGTGGCGATCCGTGGTAACGAAACGAGAGCTGGGTAACAAAGCCAAGCTCTCCGTCTTCAAATCTATCTTTGTCCCCATTCTCACCTATGGTCATGAGGCTTGGGTAATGACCGAAAGAGTGCGATCGCGGGTACATGCGGCCGAAATGAGATTCCTGAGAGGTGTGGCAGGTGTTACCCTACTAGATAGAGTGTACAGCAGCACAATAAGGGAATCTTTAGGTGTTGAGCCGCTACTTCTCCGCATTGAGAGATCTCAGTTGCGCTGGTATGGCCACGTGATACGGATGCCGCAAACTAGTCTTCCTAGGCAGTTGTTATTTTCCAAGCCGGTGGGTAAGAGACCAAGGGGTCGGCCTAGAACCAGGTGGCTAGACTACATGGAGAATCTGGGTTCGAGTCGCTTGGATATTACCAGGGAGGACATGCGCCTGATGGCGGAAGATCGCGATCGCTGGAGATCCTCCATAGGGCTGCTGCCCCCGCGACCCTAACGGATAAGCGGGTTTGAAAAGTAAGTAAGTAAGTAAGTTTTACTCCAGTGCAGCCATACGAGGTTTGTGATTGTTCATGTGGCTTTTCAATGTAGTGACTACTGTTCATGTATTATTTAATTGATGAATGCTATTGAATGATACATTTAGTTGAATAGTACTGATACATAATATTGCTACACACACTTTATTTCCTTTTTTGGATACAATTATTGCCTTTAGTTGATAAGTTTAGGCTAAGGGTTAATCTTGTTTTGATATAATCCTTACTTTATTCAAACAAGGATCCCGGTTGGATCCGTTAAGATTACAATCCTTTATTTTACTTTTTATTAAATAAACTTTCCAATTATTCATTTACGTCATCTGTCATTGTGATTTCATTCCTCTGTGCAATACTCTATTGTTTAAATTTCCTCACATGACAGGTGGCGATGCGTGGTTGCAGAGGACGTACGGTCCACTGCCTACAGTGTTTTGTGTCGTCAGTGAGTGTGATTAAAGTTTACCGTGCCAAAGTGGTGTGATTACAAGCCACTTTAAAAAAAAGAAGGAAAACAGAAAATTTGTTTTTCTTTCCCATGTTTACTGATATCGTACCTACTTTAGTGGTGCTAAGTGAAGTGCTTTCCTGTGTTGGTGTTTCAGGAAGATTGGTGTTTTATTTATGGTGCAATGTGATAATGAACGACTACGAGCGGTAGTGGTTATTGGTGAGCTCAGTAATTGTGGCGGTGCGACATTTTGTGTTAGTGTGTGTGGTGTTGCTTCTTATAAAATTGTGTTGTTTCCCGGATGTGACGACAAACAAGGTGATTGCTAAAAGTGTTGGCGCTGTGTTTGTTGAGTGTATTCGAGTGCAGCAAGAAAATCTGTGTCAGGTTTCCTAAAGTGCTGCGGTGGTTTAGAGTGTTGGAATCCAGACACATAGATAATGACGTGGACCAAGTGGCTAGCCTCACCCAGGCAGTACGGGAGCTACAGGTAGCACCCATAAGACGGGCTGTTGACAACATTCAGTTTCTGACATTCAGCGGCAAGCCCTGGAAGGACACAGAACAATTTATCAAGCATTTCATCACTGTAGCCCATTGTAAGCAATTAATCCAGCAGCAGTACATGCAGGTCATCCCCGCATACCTTACGGGTCCTGCGGCCTTTTGGTATGCTGACTTCGCAGCAGCTAACCCTGTTATACATTGGGAATTTTTCCAAAGAAAATTTCTAGAGGTATATGGAGGAGGGCGGACACAACTAACTAAAAGAACAGCGCTACAACATCTCAAGCTCAGGAGGCAAGATATTGCTGAATATGTGACCCGATTTTGCCAACTTGCAGGAGGCCCAAACCAAGAAGGTGCATCTGTTTCTCCAAGGATTACCTCATCGTGTAGCAGCTCAAATAAAGATGAAAGATTCTACCACCTTGGAAGAGTGCATCACGTATATAGAGAAATGGTACTGCGCCCACGCGGGCAGTGACAGAGTTCCGGAGGAGCCAATCCAAGTGGATGCCATTTCCCGACCGACGGGTGCCAGAAGGAAAATGCAGCGAGACAATCGCAAGTGCTTTGGCTGCAGACATGTTGGTCACTTGCGGCGAGATTGTAGACAAAAAAAGACTCGCCCACCACCTGCCGAGACATCGCTGACTCGAATAAACTTTGTGTATAAAAGCGTCTCTAATGAACTGTGTGTGATCGCCTTGGATTTATCAACGGGATTACCTGCGACTCGACGGCAATACACGTCCACCGACGGGCGGCTCCACGCACACACCCCAACGCGGCTGTTTCAGACCACGTACGTCGTCCAACCCATGCCCCAGAGAGCCCCGGGGCGCCACATGGCCCCACCGTGCTACCGGGCGCACAACCATGCTACGGAACGCACGGCCGTTACCCTCACTCCTTGCTGGGCCATCCAGCGCACATCGCGGGGGGGCTACAAGCAACCTGGTGCTACGGGTTCGCACGGCCGTTACCCTCACTCCTTGCCGGGCCATCCAGCGCACATCGAGGAGAAGGTGGGCTGCCCTTTTTACAGTTATGGAAAGTTCTGAACCACGCCGCGGTATGAGGTGGCAGGCAGGGTGGGCCGTGGTGAACACATTTCCCGTGCATTTGCACCTAGGATTTTTTTAATAGGGATTTTGATTCTAGCTTTGTTCACCTTTATTATAGCAAATGTAAGTAAGTAAGTTTACATAAAGTTTTTTATTTCTTTATTTATTTAACAAAAAAGGTTAAAATGTCATGAGAGTCCGTTTGTTCGTCCTCTGATGTCTCTTCTTCCCCTTCGCTTATGGTGGAAGCTTCGTCAGAAGGATTCACGTCCTCTGCCAGAGATATGTTCAAAAAATTATTCACCTTGCAGTACGCACTTTGATAAAAACTTGCGTTCCCTGCTTGATAAGGCGGCAGTAGACGGTAAATGATTCAGGTACCAGTGAATGAACGACCCCGGCGAACCAGACAGGACGCTTAGCGAGTTCAGGATTCTTCGGGCATCACTGGCTCTGACCACTGGTAGCTCGTGCTTCGCCTGAAGCAGCTGCAGCTGCCGATCGGTCCGTTTCAGCGGTCGCCCTTCCGAATTGAACATGAGAGTCTCCGTCTGTTTCCTGGGTGGCTTCTGTCTGACTCCTTCCTGGTTAAACCATTCCAGAACGCCACCGAGTAATCCCTCAATCATGATCGCACTGGCTCCCTGCTTTTCGGTTTTGTGATGCTGAACGAGTGCAACTCTCTGTCCACTACCTGTTTTTGCCATCCGGTAATCTTGTATGGTTAAATTGCAGAGGACATCAATCCTTTTGCCCTGAACGAGTGTTACGCAAGTGGCACAGGAGCTGACGAGATAGTTCCGCTCTTTTGGTCTTAGGAACTGTTTCGACAACAGACTACACACAGTGGCCGCAACTTCCGGGCTTCTCATTGCCGCAGTAAGGGCATGTTTCGCTTTCTCCTCGTCAACCTCCCCACTGATGGTCTGATAAAGACGCTCTTGCATCTTATCTCGACCCCTGTGAATGAAGGCTCGGCCTCTCAGTTTCAAACATTCAGACAGCTGCTCGATTTTTAAGCGGAAATTCGGGTCAGACAGGCCCTCATTCCTCTGTAGCTGGGCGGCTAAGCACTCCGTGAAAGCAGTAATGTATTTTTTCAAGGTCTGCGGGCGAATCTTTCGTTCTTCCTCAAACAAACTTAACACCGTCTTCGACCGAGCCTATGTCAAGTAGGGGGGCCCAGTTGGTAGGTCCACCCAGAGTGGATTCGATCTTTTGTCCCGCCTTCTCGTAAATAAATCCAATGATGCTTCTGGCCAAGATGATCTTTGCCTTCCAATACTTGCTTGTATCCTCGATGTGTTCAGAGTACAAGTCAAAGAAACGCTCTTCGGGCTTGTTCGGTTGAATGACCTTCCCACTTCTCAGTGCTTTGCTATGGAACGAAGACACCAAGCGAGGAACAGCAGATCCCGAGCTTTCGCTCTCATCATCCTCAGACGGGCTTCCGCTCTCATCATCGGAACGTGCCAATTTATTCAACGTAGGTGACGTTGTTGCCTGCCCTTCAGCCGTATTTTCAGGATGCTTTGCCGGCAACTGTAATAACTTATCATCCAAGGCTCTCTGGCCTAAACACATCAATTTCTTTTTCCGTTCAACGATGAGCCGTCTGCGACGCTCGGGGGAGTGAATCTTATGTGCTCGAGCGAGATGCTGGTTCGCGTGCTCATAATTGCTCGACCTCCACTCGAACCCCTCCATGGGGAATTTTAGCTTTGTTTTCGCTACTTCCGACATTTTAGGACACCAGTTCTTGCTTCAGAATTTCTCTCTCGATTTTCATTGGAACATACCTCAAGTAGGAATTACGACCTTTCTTTTTAGTTTGTGTCAGTTAGGGTAAGTCAACTCCTCGTAACCAATCGTAAACCGACCGTCATCGGCCCACTACAATTCCGTGAACCAGCACGATGACAGGCCACGGTTAGAGAGGAGTTATGTTACCCCGGCCTCGGGCTAAGGGGCTTATTAAGCTTCGCCGCCAACTCGCACTTGAAAACGGTTAGGATTCAATGGGCCGGACAAGAAAAAACGGACAGGCAGGCAGGGTGATTCCCACTAGCTGACATGCTCTCGTACTTAGGGTCACGTACGATGGGTCATAGGTGGTATCTGGTTTTCAGGGTTAGTAAGAAAAGCGTTCTGGGACGCAAAAGGGAGGGCCAGACAAGAGGTCTTCAAGTAGGGTAACAAACACGGCTCATCCGTCGTTCGGACTCCCCCGTGGGGGAAACACGGATCCCAGTTAGTAATAATCCCTCATCTCAACACTTGCTCTCAACGTCCCTCTCTACATATATAGCGTCGGACTGTCTACACTTGTTCCAAACAGAAAAGTAGGCAGTCATGAGTGCGGCTGCCTCTGCTTTGCCATGCCCATGTTGACGAATCATGTCCGGCAATCATTTCCCATCACAGGTAAAACAACAAAAAAACTAGCATGTTTATTTTTGGTCTGTTGATGTCCGAAATTTTTTCATAGGGACACCCTCCAACACAAGTCTATTGAAGCACGAAATTCTACACTCTACACCCACCTCCGTTTGCTAGCAAACGAACGACTTTTGCTGGCATTAAGGCGCTTTCTTTCGACCTCCATTTGCTAGAAAACGACCGACTTTTGCTGGCATTAAGGCGCTTTCCTTCAACCTCCATTCGCTAGCAAAGTCGTGTTTACTCCCGCTTTAATGAATTTCTTTAACGAGCCCTGTTCACTAGCAAATGGCAGTAAGAAAGCTGTATTTACTCCCGCTTTAATGAGCTCTGTTCACTAGCAATCGGACAACTTTGTGGGTGCTCGAAGTGGGACTTAGGAGAAATTTTGCCTCCACAATGAAACGAGCTCTGTTCACTAGCAAATGGCAGTAAGAAAGCCGTATTTACTCCCGCTTTAATGAGCTCTGTTCACTAGCAAACGGACAATTTTGTGGGACTTAGTCAAAATTTTGCTAAATCCAACCATAGCTTTAGCCACAAACTATCAGCCTTCAACCATATGATCAATAGAATGATGAACACTCCGTTGGTACAAGATAAAAAACAAGAGGAGATCCACCGGATTAAAGAAGCAGCCATCTTCAAGGAATTACAAAGAAGTTATGATTGACAAATTGGTTAAAAAACACGCTCTCAAAAAGAAGTTAAAGGACATTATGACACTACAGAATAACCAAGAGAAAGGAAAATTCATCGGTCTTCCCTACAATCGAAAATTAACTGGCAGCTTAGAGAAGATATGTAAGGTATATGGCCTCAAGGTAGCATATAAGAGTAGCCATAGCCTTAAACACCTACTAGGCAGCACGAAAGATAGAATTGGTAAAGTAGATAAGTCCTTGAAATTATTTGTTCCTCGTGTGACTGTAAATACATAGGCCATAGCAAAAGAAGGATCTGTACCCGCATTAAAGAACACTTTAGCTATATCAAAAATTACAAGCCCGAAAAATCAGCATTCGCTGAGCATATTTTATCCACGGGGCACATTGGGAAATTAGATAATTTTCGGATACTACATTCTGTTGAAAAACGTAAAAAGCTTAACTTCTTAGAATCTCTTGAAATAGCTAAAGTACCGCCTGATATTTTATTAAACCATGAAAGAGGCCCACTTGACCTGTCACAGTGGGCTTCACTGGTTTCCAAACTTTAACCAAGCTGAAATGTTCTTACTTACTTTACACTCCTGATATAAGAGCCTCTCCACTTATAGTATCTTTGTATCTTCCTAAGTTTTTTACTTCTGTAATTTTTACTTTTTTACTTCTGAATTTTTTTTTGTTTCATAAGTGTATTTTGTCATTGGGCACTTGACCCTCTCCAATCCTGAATTACCCTTTTTTTGTAAACCAAACATGATGCCCTGCATTCTGATTGGTCCCTCCTCTTTATATAAACTTGTATCTGAACTTGTGTAACCTGAGTCATTGTGACCGAAATGTATACATATATGGTGTATTAAAATGTTCTTGTGGACAAGTGGAGTCTCCTTTCTCTTTCTCTCTCTCAAGTAATTTCTCTATCTTCTTAACTGATGGGGCTGAAACTATGACTAGACCATCGTCTGCAAAGGCTTGACATTTCCCCTTGCCTAAGTCACATTTCTCTAAAGCACGAAACCAGCCCTCCATGACAATGTTCCACAGGATAGGTCCATGTGAAGATCCCTGTGGGCAACCTCTTTCCATTTTCCATTTAACTCCTTTACTAGTAACCTCCCTATCTTTCAAAAAGTCAACAATTATATTTATAATATAGGTTGAGCAAGGAGTTTTTGTAAGAGATTCTATTATAGAATGGTGACTAGGCGAGTTGAAGGCATTTGATAGATCAAAAGACATTACAAGAGAGTGTTCTTTTTGTTTCTTGACTACTGACAGAGTAACCCGAACACTTTCCATAGCCATATTAGTATCACGTCCTGGTCGAAATCCAAATTGATGTTCGTTCAAAACTTCCATGGTTTCCAATTGAAAGATAAGTCGTCGTGCACATATTTTATCTAATAGCCTACACAAGACTGGTGCTAAGCATATTGGACGGCATGATCCATCGCCCTTTGGAACCCAACACACCGTATACAGAGCTTCCAGAGTTGTGGAAAACAGCCATGTTTTAATAGTTTATTATACAACTCAACAAAGAATTCTGGAATTGTGTCATAAATATAATGCAGAGCAGCAAGAGGAATTCCATCTGAACCAGGTGCTTTTTTCATGTTAAAAGAAGTAAAAGCATCTTTTATCTCGGAAGGAGTCACAGAAGGAATTTCCTCTTCATTTGCTTTGGGTGGAATGCATGGATAAAAGACACCTCCAGGATTATTATCTTTTGGGAAATATTTTTGTAGAAGGGCAAAAGAAGTTTCTTCCTCTGTTAATGTGAACTGTCCATCTGCTTTGATTGAACGCAGAGGGGCAGATTTCTTGGCCTTCATAGTAAGCAGCTTCATTGGAATGGAAAAAGGATCTTTCCTACTGACTTCATCGCAATATTTCCCCATTCTTTAATTCTAGCGTCTTTTATTGCTTTCTTGTATTGACCCTTCAACCTGAGATAGGTTATTCTCCTTTGCTGTCTTGACAAAGGAATTGTTGTGGCCTGAAAAGACTTTCTTGCCGCATTGACTTTTCGTCTTTGAGCCGTCAGGTCGTCATTCCACCAGGATGTAAATTTCTTCCTCATTTGAACCCGTTGTGGCATTGACTTCTGGCAGGCTTCCATGTAAGCAATTTGCAAGATAGCTGCTGTGTTGTTTAATGACTCTTTAGTCTGACAATCTTTTAGTTCTGGAAATGATTGAACAGATTTGCTGAGTTGTGTCTAAAACTTAGACCAATTGGCTTTCTTATAATTCCAGCCCTTCAAAATACTCTTCATGGGATGGCCCAGGTCGACTTCAAATGTCATCAGTTTGTGGTCACTTAGAGTTTCGCAGTCATTGACAAGCCAGTATTGTATAGCAAGATTCTTTGAGGAAGAGACAGCTATCCAGCTAGACTCATTGACCGTAGAGAATGTAGGTGATGAATCTGTTGTATTAGCTACTTCTAGCTGTTGCTGAAAAAGGAAGTTAAATAATTCCTGACCTCGCTTTTCCTCTATGTCACCACCCCAGATCGGGGATTTTGCATTAAAGTCTCCTAAAAAGAGAACGTGTTTTTCTCTTGAAATAATTGGTTGAAGCTCTTGGAGAATAGAGTTCAGAGGAGCACCTGGAGCAGCATAAACATTAACAAGCAGAATTGAAAAAGAATCTAGTTCAATTCTGACTGCGTTAACGTATTTCTCAGTAAATTGAATTAGAGTAGTAAATTTAAAGCGGTTAGAAAGATTTAAAATTGCTACTTTTGAATTTGGAACCATTCCAACCTCTTCTATTAAATCTGCCACCTGAGTGTTGATATACGGTTCCTGAAGAACTAGGAGATCTGTGCCCCTTATACTGCATTCGTGAATGGCCAATTGAACCGCTCTTTTACCACGACCAGTGTTCAATTGTCCAAATTTTATCGTTTTTTTTCCCCAGTGTCCATAATTAGTCCAAGACTGTGTAAGCGTGAGCCGCCTGAGGAAAATTGGACAAGTCCTGCTTGATGCACGGTGCCCTTGATACTCTAGACCGGCTTTTTCGCAATTAATACATGAATCTACCTCAGTGTCACATTTAATAACATCATGACCCACAAGCCTGATTTTTACAATATTTAGATACGTGACCATCGAGTAACTGATATATATTCTTGAATAGTTATATGCAAAAAGTTGTGTAAGACTTTGCACTTATCCAGAAGGATATTAAATAGGCCTGGGTCCACCTCTGCAATAAAGTTTTCTTTATTTGGATTGCGGCATTTCCTTTTAGTTAACACAACAAATGATTGTGGTGACGGATTTAGATATTCTGTAAAGATTTCTGGGTTGTCACATTGAATCTCGTGCTGAAATTCTTCTTTAGTTAAACCGGCATCCACGCCTGTGAAAATTACCTCGGGCCGTCGTTTATCAATTGATTTAACAGCATATTTTTTTTTAAATGCATTCTCTATTACAACTTGTTTCTCCTTGTTATTCGTCTACACAACAATGCCAAACCTCGCCATTTAGATCGACTGCAAGCCTGATGTACGAAGTTCTTTAGGAAGGTCTTCCCGGAGCTGACGCTTAGCCTCTAATAGTGTATTACAATCTGATAACTCTACAATGTTCTATAAGATGGTCTTTTGAGGCTACGTGATCGACTTCTTTGCCTTCCCCTAGCAACTACAGCTGAAAACGAGGACTTTCTCTGATCGAAGGTAATTATAGGACTGCTTGTCAAGAGAATCTAGTTACACTGCCAGATTAACCCTCCCACGCGAGAGAAACTTCCTATTAATGTGTATTATACACTCACCAATCCCTATGTCAATTTACAGGTTGATATTCAATATTTTGCCACATTTATACACACTTTTCCAAGAGCCCATGAAATTCCATCCATCCATGAAATACCTGGCAAATACTGGGTGGGCAAGAAATAACGTGAGGTGTTCAGAGCTCGCTAGCGGGAATTCTATTGGGCCAAATGCAGTATATTTTGGTGTATATATTTAGTGGAACATGCAGTTACGATTTCTGCAAAAAAAAAAAACAACATAGTACCAAAAGTCGCCATAGGGGGCGCTTATTTCAAGAAAACAATGAATACCTAATTGTCAAATGAACAAATAGCGTACAAACCAACTTTAGTAACAACAATAAACAATGTTTTATTTTTAATTACAAATGTGTTTCAATGACCACCAGTGTGCTGTTCCAATAGCTGCATGCGGTATACGACATCTTCTATGGCAGCTCGCAGCATATCTGCATTAATTATTCTGATATGTAACATTATTTGATCCTTTAAGGTTGAGAGGTCAGGAACACGTGCTTGATACACAAGGCTTTTCAAATGTCCCCATAACCAAAAATCACAAGGGTTGAGATCAGGCGACCTGGGTGGCCATACCATGAGAAATGCACGACTAATTATTCTGTTGTCTGAAAAACGTTCTCGCAAGATCTGCTGCACCTGATGTCCGATGTGCGGTGGCGCACCATCCTGCATAAAAATGGTAAAATCCAGACAACCCTCTTCCTGCAATCGTGGTATCACAAAATTCTCAGGCATATCGGCATACCTGGCAGAATTGACGGAACAAGTCACCGGTCCATGGGGACGGATTTCTCCAAAAAAGTACGGGCCGATGATGAAAGAAGCAGTAAAGCCGCACCATACCGTTAGTTTCGGTGAATGCATAGGAGTTGGCAGACACACAAATACGGCAGTTGTGGGTATTGATATCACCATTCAAATAAAAATGTGCCTCATTACTCTATAAAATTTGCCATGGCCATGCATCATCCACTTCCATACGTGCTAAAAATCTCAACGAAAAGTCAGTTCGGGTACGTTCATCTCCAGGAAGCAATTGTTGAACAGGTGTGAGTTTATAGGGATAAATTGTCAATATCTTATGCAATATTTTCCTCACCGTCGAATATGGGATATCTGTTTGGCGTGCTATTGCGTGTGCACTGCTGGTACCCTGCACAGTAGTCATCTCCTGTTCCACAACAGCAGTTGCAACTTCTTCAATGTGTTGCTGCCTGATTCGTTTACGTCCCTGGCCTGGTTGCACTCCTAGAGTTCCAGTAGATTAAAATCGTTCAATCATTTTCCTTAAGTTAGTTATGCTCATCGGTCCTCTTCGTAACGTTTTCACTCGCCGGAATTCACGAAGGGCAGCACTAGCATTGTCGCTCTTCTGATAAAACAACTTGACTAATAACGCCCGGTCAGGCAGAGTAAGCGTCATCGTCAGGCCATTCGTTCGGGAATGATGGGAAATTCTCAGCCTTGCCTTTTATTGTCATGATTGCTCAACACGGAAAGCGCTTATGCAAATGTATTCATTGTTTTCTTGAAAAAAGCGCCCCTTATGGCAACTTTTAGTACTATTTTTTTTTTTTCGCAGAAATCGAAGCTGCATGTTCCACTAAGCATATACTCCAAAATGTACTGCATTTGGCCTAATAGAATCCCCGCTAGCGAGCTCTGAACACCTCACGTTATTTCTTGCCCACACGGTATATAAAGAAGGATGTTTGTTTGTTTGTGGTTTGTTTGTTTGTTTGTTTGTTTTATATACAAATCTACAGTTTAATTCCGATCTTGATAAAATTTCGCATACATGACCTTCAAAGCCTGAGGAAGGTCACTGTCTACCTCAGATTTCGAAAAAATAATAATTATTGATAAAAAAAATCGATATTCATGGTTATGGCAAGGCATAATAATGGGAAATATTTCATGACCAACAATGCAAGACAAATTTTTGCAACTATAAGTATCAACAATGGTATCAAAACGCAATTCATAAACACTCTGCACGGACCAACAATATATCTCTCATGACCAACAATGCAAATAAAAGTTTGTGCAACAATAGGTATCAACAATGGTGTCAACACGCAATGCACCAACACTATGCAAGGATCAACAATATATGTCTCATGACCAACAATGCAAGGCAGAGTTTGTGCAATATAGAATTCAATGCATAGAATTCCTGTTATTTAGGCTTTTCTTAGAAAAGAGAATTCTTAGTACTTAACTATTTCTTGAAAATCTTTAAAAATGATCAGTAACTGGAGATAATGAGTTAGCAGACTATTTAGAAAGAGTGAAAGACGATAGAGGAAGCACTCCTTTAGCTCCGTGCTGTATTGAGCAAATGGTAAGCAAGTAAATAGAAGAATCGGCGACCGCTAGACTACACAAAATGATGAATGGCTAATTTTTACTTCAAGAAAGAAGAAAGGAAATTGCAACAACATCAAGTGTAATTATCCCAGGTAACGCCGGTCTTCTGCCAGTTACTCTTATATATTCGTTCCTAGCATGTCGTTACAGATGGTTTGAATTACTACATGGCATATTTTAACATGAAAATATTTCAATGGTTCCACAAATGTATCATTTGAACATGTACCCCTGAATCAAATTCAACCATCTTCGAACTTTATATTTTCGTTCATAACAGGTCGTTCCGAGTCGTTTGATATATGACATACCATATCTTAGCAATAAAAACATCTAATTGCATAATTGTGGTAACATTAGATCAGGTATCGCTAATATATATATATCGAGTATCTTCGAAGTTTGTAATCGAGTTGCCCGGTGCAGTAACCAGGGACGTAACAGGTAAATAACAGAATAAACAATTTGTTAAATGCACCTAGAAATTTCAAGTATAAGTTATGCACTGCAACAATTTTAATTCTTAGGGAAGCGTTCATAGAACAGACATAGACAAGTGTAATTTAGCTGCTGCATAAACAAAGTAACTCATTGAGGATAATATTTCCATAAGTATGTGCACTTGACTGGTTACTACACCGGGTCGTTCAATTATTCTTATATATTCTTTCATAAGAGGTCGTTCCGAGACGTTTGATATATTATATGCCATGTCTTACAATGAAAATTTCCAGTGGTACAATAGTGGTATCATTAGCACACGTTTCCTTGAATAAATATCGACCATCTTCTAACTTTATTAATCGTAATTATTCTTATATATTCGTTGTTTTGAGTCGTTTGATATATTACATGTAATTACTTATCAAAAAAAATTTCCAGTGGTACAGTAGTAATATCATTATAACAGGTACCGCAAAATAAAATTTAATAATCATCAAACTTTGTAATTAATCTTATATATTCGTTCATAACAGGTCTTTACCAGTCGTTTGATATATTACACGCTACATCTTTTTACACCAGCGAAAAATTTAGATGCTATCATAAAGGGTGGCCAGCTAGATCTGCGAACATGTAGGGGAGAAAATGTGCATAATAGCGGCATATTCCCTCTTCTTCTATCATTTCGAGTATTTTCATATACTACTTGCTATATCTTATCATTGAAAACCATTGAGAGTGCCATAAGGGTACCATTAGAGCACGTGCCATTTTATCGATTACAACCATTTTCGAAATGCTTCATTCGCGGAACCATATTTATCAATTGGCAGTAATAATAAACCAGTAATGAATGACATAGCCAAGTACCGAAAGGCTAAACAAAGCGCCGGCACATTAAGTATTTGAAACATAATTCCAAAATTTTTGAATTGCTTTTGAAAGCCTTAAAACATGTTCCATTGATTCAAATTTTTTAAATTATACATTTTTGAGTATTCTGATATATTCATTCTTGGCATGTTGTTAGTTCTCGTTTGATGTGTTACATGCCCTATCTTAGCATTGAATATTTCCAGTTTCTCAATAGTGGTGTCATTAGCACAGGTACCCCAGAATAAATATCGACCATTTTCGAACTTCGTATTTACTCTTATATATTCACACCTAGCATGTCGTTCCAAGTTATTTGATATATTTAATGGCATATTTTAACATCGAAATTTTTCAATTGTAGCATCTAGGACGATTAACAATGGACTTGACACTCCCGTAGAGCGAATGCAATTCAAATGTGGCCCAGGAAATGATACACTGGTGGTGAAAACTGTAAAAAGGACGTACAAAGCGCTGTGAAATGTTCATCATTTTTGCCGCTTTATTTATTATGTTGTGGACTTGTAATGCAGGAGGAATTTTAAATGTTTCGATTTTTACCCAACAAGCTGAAGTACAGTCTGTCCCAAAAAGATAGCTGGTGTAGCTTTTTTGAAAATAGCAAAGAAAATATCAACAGAATCACATTTAATTTTACGAATGGTTTAACAATCTTAAAATAAAGCAATTCATTTTATTTTGAAGAAGATTCCATTTTCTGGAAAGAGGAAATAAAAAGAAAACTAAAAGCGGACTGTCCCAAAATGATAGCTGATAAAACAAAACGTGCAATAAAATAAATTTTATTATGTAAATCTTTCCTCCTTTGACTTCGATAAGTTGAATGCAGCGATTATGCATTGACTCTAGCAATTTATGATTAACATCAACTGGTATTTTTCCCCATACATCAACTATTGCATTTTTGAGAGATGCTGTACAACTGTACTGCCTGCCATCTTTATAAACCTCTCTAATCATAATCCCTCAATCATTTCGATCGGATGGAGATCTGGAGATAGAGCAGGCCATGCCATAACGTCCAATTTGTTTCACGCAAACCATTTTCTATTAGCATTTGCAACACGTACAGGGGTGTTAACTTGGTGGGATGCTCTTCACCTGATATCTTCAGTACAGGAAGAAGAGCATCTGGCAACATCTTTCTGTAACTTTCAGCATTCATTCGTCCACCTACAACTATGAGCTCTGTTTTGCCCAGTCCGCCAAATGCCCCCCATGTCATCACGGAACCACAACCTTATTACCTTTTTTGGAAGAAGTGTTGTTCATGGCGAATGTCATGCCAATAACTGTGAAATTTGTCAGAACCGTCTAAATTCCACTTCTTTTCATCAGAAAAGATAACACTGAACCATTCGTGCGTCCAGGTTACGTGATCTACAACAAATTTTTCTCTCGCTTGCAAGTGGTGCATCTTCCACGCAGGTTGCACTTGACCTGTTTAATACAGTATATGTAGGAAACAACGTATTTATAAACATCATTAGCCTATTACATATAATATTGTATGCTGTTGTATATACTATTACCTTTAGTGTACTCAACATTGGACATTGATTTTAGAACTCTCCAAACTGACATTCTTGAGGGTTGCGATGGCACAGAGGCAGCTAATTTTCTTACAGGCGTTGGGTTTTTAACCATTTCACGCATCAGAACCCTTTTATCTCGTCCAGTAAGGGGAGGAGGTCTTCCAGTTGTTTTCTTTTGGCCATAGTATCTATTTTCTCAAGTAATAGTAAATAAATTTTTTAGAATGTTGTAACTGTACGGCAATTTCTTTTACAGAGGCATGTCTTTGCCGAAGACCATCAATTTCCCCTTTGCCGAAGAATATTTTACCACAATACGTAACTAGTATGATAAATCATTCTTCAGCTGAAATCATTTTATGGAAATTCTTATTCTCTCCCACTAGCTATCATATTGGGACAGTCCGTTTTTAGTTTTCTTTTTATTTGCCCTTTCCAGAAAATGGAATCTTCTTCAAAACATAATATTAAAGTTCCATTTTTACATGGCCATAAAAATAAACTACTGCACCAAAAAGCTATAATACTTGGTAATATTATACAAGAGGGCATGGGAAGTTCATACCCACCAAAAAAAAAAATTAGTTCAAAAGACCACCACCAGCATGGAATGGCGCTCTATGCAATATTTAATACGAAATTAGACACGAAGACACAGGTTAACAAGTCTTTAATCGTTACTAAAATTAGTTACATGTTGAATGTGGCCTCCACCATTTACTGAAAGCAGGTTACACCGGATTACTGCGTTCTCAACTGTAGCTCGTAGCATATCAGGAGGAATGTTGCGCACATGTCGGCGTATCGCATCTTTCAGTTCCGCCAAATTCCTGACGTTACCACCATAAACAGTGACTTTGAGGTATCTCTAGATCCAGAAATCACAGGGGTTGATATCTGGTGACCGTGGTGGCCAAGAAAGGGGGACGTTTCGGCCTATAATCCGGTCATCTGTGAAATGTTGTTGAAGTAACTATTTGACACATGTACCAATATGAGGTGGAGCCCCCATCCTGCATAAAAATCGTTGTGTCTAAAATGCCACGTTGCTGAAGTTCTGGTATCACAAAACTTCTTAGCATCGACGCCATGCGAGCAGCAGTCACAGTGCATGTCACGAGTCCATCTCTGGACTGCTCTTCAAAAAAATACGTTCCAATTATAACATTTGCTGTCTTACCACACCACACGGTAACTTTAGGAGAATGCAATGGAATTTGGTGGAGAACATGAGGGGGACTGGTGGCCCAAATCCTGCAGTTATGAGTATTGACATCCCCATTCAGGGTAAAAATGGGCCTCGTCCGTCCACAAAATGTTCTATGGCCAATGCTCGTCCACCTCCATCCGTGCAAGGAATTCCAATGCGAAGGCTTCTCTACGAGGAAGATCGTTAGGTTCGAGTGGTTGGACAAGGTGGATTTCGTATGGGCAGTACTGCAGCACTTTATGTACGATCTTGTAAACCGTTCTGAGTGGTAAGTCCATTCGACGTGCAACAGCACTTACGCTGCACGCCCCTTGTGAGGTTTCCGTTTTTGTTTCCTCTACGGCCACTGAAACAGCCTCCACGGTTGCCTCAGAGAATGGTTTCCTTCCTCGGCCAGGTGCTACCGATAACAAACCTGTGGCTTCAAACTTTGTCATCATCTTCTTCAAACTCTGTGGTGTCATTGGACCCCGACGTATATGTATTCGTTGAATGGTACGATAATGTTGCAAAGCCTGCCGTTCATTTCAATTGCATTCATAATAACATTTAACCAGAAACGCACGGTCTTGCATGGTAACAGGCATCGTCGACTAGTAACAAATGAGGCGTACTGACAACGAGGCTCCCTTTCTTATTTTTGAAAACCAAATGACTTGTAAAGCGCATGTGCATAAACCACATGGTTAACCTGTGTCTTCGTGTCTACTTTCGTATACGAATATTGCATAGAACGCCATTACTTGCTGGTGATCTTTTGAACTAATTTGTATTTTGGTGGGTATGAACTTCCAATGCCCTCTTGTATAATATAACTAAGTATTTTAGCTTTTGGTCCAGTAGTTTTTTTTATGGCCATGTCAAAATTGAACTTTAATTATAAAGACCCTGATTGATACTTTATTTTAAGATTGTTTAACCATTCGTAAAAAAAAATGTGATTCTGTTGATATTTTCTTTGCTATTTTCTAAATAAGCTACACAAACTATCTTTTTGGGACAGACTGTATATATGAATTTATATAATTTTGGGCAGTTTCCAGATCAGCAAATTTAATGAAATTTTTTTTCTTTTCTGTAATTTTAGATAGCATTTTTATTAATAAGTTATGTCAATAATATGGATTTACTGGCAAAACTGTATCTTGCAAATTTTTTATAATGAAATCCAAATAAGCTGCAGTTGAAAATGATTTATATGAGCATCCAGATTACAATTAATGTTACTAGTTTAAAAATAAATTTAAAAGTCTAACATTTGAGCCATTAGAACTAGATGGCATCATTATATAAAAATTATTAATAACTTGTTTCAAAAAATCGAATAAATATATTTTCATCCAAAACAAACAACGTCAAGTATCGCTTTGTACGTCCTTTTGACAATTTTCACCACCAGGATGTCAATTCTTTGTATCTCTACGTCACTTCCTCAGCCGCATTCAAATCTAAATATGGCGTCAGTGTCAAGTCCGGTATTAATCGTCCTAGGTAGCATTATTGTATCATTTGAACATGCACCACTGAATCAAATACAATCATCTTCGAATTTATATTTTTGTTCATAACAGGTCGTTCCAAGTCGTTTGATATAATACATGCCATATCTTAGCAGTAAAAATTTCCAGTAGTACAATTGTGGTATCATTAGAACATGTATCACAGAATCAAAATCAACCGTCTTCAACCTTAGTAATACTCTTATATATTCGTTCACGACAGGTCGTTATGACTCATTTGATATATTACACGCAATATCTTAGCAGCGAAAATTTTAGAGAGTATTATAAAGGGTGGCCAGCATGATCTACGAATCTGAACTCGAATGAGCATGCAAGGGAAAAAACGTACATAATAACGCTTTAATCGTTCTTATTTTATAATTTCCAGTTGTTTGATATACTACTTGCTATACTTTATCATTGAAAATTTGAAAAGGGTGTCATCTGGCGTGGCCAGCAAGATCTCTGAATATGAACTCCATTGAGCATGCAGGTGAGAAAACATACATAATATCGCTTTTATTTGTTCTTAATTTATCATTCCGAGTTGATTGATATACTACTTGCTATACTTTATCATTGAAAATTTTAGAGAGTGTCATAAGGGCTGGCCAGCAGGATCTCCGAACATGAACACGATTGAGAATGTAGGGAAGAAAACGTGCATAATAACAATTCGATATACTACTTGCTATATCTTATCATTGAAAATTGTTGAAAGTGTCAAAATGGTACCATTAGAGCACGAGCCATTTTATCGATTATGACCAGTTTCAAAATGGTTCATTCGTAGAACCATATTTATCAATTGGCGTAAACAGTAATAAATAACTGCTTATATTTCGTCGTTAAAATTTGTTTGATGTATTACTTAATATTTCTTACCATTGAAAATTCTTAGGTGGGGTCATGAAGGTACCATTTGTGCACGTGCCATTGTTTCGATTTCAATCATTTTCAAAATGGTTCATTCCCGGAATCTTACTTATTAATTGGCGAAAATCGTAATTTATATCCGCTTCTATCTCGTCATTACGAATTGTTTGATATATTACTTAATATATCTCGCCACTGAAAAATGCTAGGTGTGGTCGTAAAGGTACCATGTGTGCACGTGCTATTGAACAGATTTAGATAATATTTGTGACACATTCGTGCCATGTATCATGTGTATCGACTGACGAAAATAATATTGAAAAACCGCATCCATCTCGTCATGACGATTTGTTGAATATATTACTCAATATATCTTCCCATTGAAAAGTGCTAAACGGGAAAATAGAGGAAACATTTGTGCACATGCCAATGAACCAATTTGAATAATATTTGTAACAGGTTCGTGCCGTGAACCATATTCATCGACTGACGAAAACAGATTTTTAAAATCTTTCATAGCCTCGGAGGAGTTTGAGTTACTAACAGAGAGACAGAGGGACAGACAGACTGACGGACAGACAGACAGACACGTTTCCCCACACAGATAAGCTAAAGCACCTTTCGGTACTTAATAAACTATTAAAAAATCACATAACCATATACCGAAAGGTTAAACTAAACCATTCGCGGAACTATAATTTTAAACAACCCTATTTTAATATTGTAAGATTCTAATGGGCCATACCATTACACAACGTACCGTCGAACTAATTTAGACTATCATTAATTTTACGTTATGTTCATTCATGACATATCATTCCAAGTCATTTGATATATCACATGCCATATTTTAGCACGGAAAGTTCCAATGCACCATATGGTTCCACTAAACCAGGTTCCTTGGAACAAATTTCGACTACAAATTATTTTACGTTATGTTCATTCATGAAAAATCATTCCAAGTCTTTTGATATATTACGTGCCATATTTTAGCATTGAAAGTTCCAATGAACCAAAATTGTTTCATTAAACCAGGATTGTTGCACTAAACCAGGTTCCTTGAAACCAATTTGGAATATCATTAATTTTACGTTACATTCATTCATGACATATCATTATAAGTCGTTTGATATAAAACATGCCATATTTTAGCATTGAAAGTTCCAATGAACCAACATGATTCCATTAAACCAGGCTCCTTGAAACCAATTTGGACTATTATTAATTTTACCTGATATTCATTCATGACACTTCATTCCATGACGTTTGGTATATTACATGCCGTAATTTAGCATTGAAAGTTCCAATGAACCATAATGGTTCCACTAAACCATGTTAGCTGAAACCAATTTAGACTATCATTAATTTTACGTTATATTTATTCAGAGCACATAATTACAAGTCGTTTGATATATTACATACCATATTTTTGCATTGAAAGATCCAATGAGCCATAATGGATCCACTACACCAGAATGGTTAATCTAAACCAGGTTCTTTTAAACCCATTTGGACTATCATTAATTTTCCGTTATATTCATTTTTGGCACATCATTGCAAGTCGTTTGATATATTACATGCCATATTATAGCGTTGAAATTCGAATGAACAATAATGCTTACACTAAACCAGATTCCTTGAAACCAATCTGGACTATCATTAATTTTACGTTATGTTCATTCATGACATATCATTCCAAAACGTTTGAATTATTACATGCCATATTTTAGCATGGAAAGTTCCAATGAACCATAATGGTTCCACTAAACCAAGTTCCTTGGAACCAATTTCGAATACCATTAATTGTACGTTATGTTCATTTAATACATATCATTCCAAGTCTTTTGATATATTACATGCCATATTTTAGCATTGAAAGTTCCAATGAACCAAAATTGTTTCACTAAACCAGAATTGATAAATTAAACCACGTTCCTTGAAACCAATTTAAACTATCTTTAGTTTTACGTTACATTCATTCATGACACATCACTCTAAGTCGATTGATATAAAACATGCCATATTTTAACATTGAAAGTGCCAATGAACCATCATGATTCCACTAAACGAGGTTACTTGAAACCAATTTGGACTATCATTAATTTTACCTGATATTCATTCATGACAACTCATTCCATGACGTTTGATATATTACATGCCATATTTCAGCAGTGAAAGTTCCAATGAATCATAATGGTTCCACTACACCGGAATGGTTCCACTAGACCAGGTTCCTTGAAACCAATTTGGGCTATCAATAATTTTACGTTATATACATTCATTAAAACTCATTCGAAGTCTTTTGATATATAACATGCCATACTTTAGCATTGAAAGTTCCAATGAATCATAATGGTTCCACTAACCCAGAATGTTTCCACTAAACCAGGTCCCTTGAAACCAATTTAGACTATCATTAAATTACGTTAAATTGATTTATGACACATCATTCCAAGTCGTTTGATATATTACATGCCATATTTAGCATTCAAAGTTCCGATGAACCATCATTTTGCACTAATTCAGGTTCCTTGAAACCTATTTGGACTATCATTAATTTTACATTATATTTATTCATAGCACATAATTACAAGTCGTTTGATATATTACATGCCATATATTAGCATTGAAATTCCAATGAACAATAATGGTTCCACTAAACCAGGTTCCTTGAAACCAATTTGGACTATCGTTAATTTTACGTTATATTCATCCATGACACCTCATTCGAGGTCGTTTGATATATTACATGCCATATTTTAGCATTGAAATTCCCAATGAACAATACTGGTTCCACTAAACCAGAATGTTTCCACTAAACCAGGTTCCTTGAAAACAATTTAGACTCTAAATTTATTTTACGTCATATACATGTATGATAGACCATTCCAAGTCGTTTTATATATAACATGCCATATTTTAGCATTCAAAGTTCCAATGGACCATCATTTTGCACCAAACCAGGTTCTTTGAAACCTATTTGGACTATCATTATTTTACGTTATATTTATTCTTAGCATATAATTCCAAGTCGTTTGATATATTACATTCCACATTTTAGCATTGAAAGTTCCAATAAATCATCATGGTTCCACTAAACCAGAATGAATTCCACTAAACCAGCATCCTTAAAAACCCATTTGGACTATCAATAATTTTACGTTTTATTCATTCATGGCAAAACTTGAAATTATATAAAGTTTTTATTTCTTATAGTTTTTATTATATATAACTAAAATATGAAAATATCTGAAATAATTTAACTTCATTTGTACATATGGGATATTTAAAATTGAAAATTAAAAAGAAACCAACAAATTTTTAAAATGAACAACATATATTCACTACACTAAATGTAGAATTTTGTGATATTTCGTTTGATATTTTAACATTTAAAGATCCAATGAATTTTCATGATTCCACTAAACCAGGTTCCTTGAAACCAATTTGGACTATCATTAATTTTAGGTTATATTCATTCATGAAACCTCCATCCAAGTCTTTTGATATATTACGTGCCATATTTTAGCAATGAAAGTTCCAATGAACCATAATGGTTCCGCTAAACCAGAATGATTTCACTAAACCAGGTTCCTTAAAACCAATTTGGACTATCATTATTTTAATTCATAATCATTTATGACACATTATTCCAAGTCGTTTGATATATTACATGCCATATTTTAGCATTGAAAGTTCCAATGAATCATCATGGTTCCACTAAAGCAGGTTCCTTGAAACCAATTTGGGCTATCATTAATTTTAGGTTATATACATTCATAAAACCTCCATCCAAGTCGTTTGATATGTTACATGCTATATTTCAGCATCAAAATTTCCAAAGAACCGTAATGGTTCCCCTATACCAGTTTCCTTTAAACCAATCTCGACTATCATGAATTTTACATTATATTCATTCATGAATCATTATCCCAAGTCCTTTGATATATGATATGCCATATTTTAGCATTGAAAGATCCAATGAATTTTCATGATTCCACTAAACCAGGTTCCTTGAAACCAATTTGGACTATCATTATTTTAATTCATAATCATTTTTGACACATTATTCCAAGTCGTTTGATATATTACGTGCCATATATTAGCATTGAAAGTTCCAATGAACCATAATGGTTCCACTAAATCGGAATGATTTTACTAAACCAGGTTCCTTGAAACCAATTTGGACTATAATTATTTTAATTCATAATCATTTATGACACATTATTCCAAGTCGTTTGATATATTACATGCCATATTTTAGCATTCGGGGGATTTTTTATCTCAGCGCCGCTTCAGAAGCTGAGCGGCGCTGCAGCGGTTCCGTCCTTTTTCTCAGCGTCTAGAGGTCCGCTGCCAAATGCGCTGCAAGCGTGCTTAAAGCGCCCGAAAACATGGCGGCCTGCAGGGAGTATTTGTTTGACCTGGACGACGAAACAACTTTTTCCATTTCGTTGCGACCGGAGGCATACGAAAACCTTATAACAGGTAATTAGCACTATTTAACCATCCGAAATGTACAGTACCTGTGGGTGAAAATGTTAACTAAGTGAGATTAACTAAGTGGGATTTGAAATTTGGTGGGATAAAATTCCCTGTTTTCCTAAGCATAAGGCTGCAAATGATACATATCTATCGCATTCCGTTTTTTTTTATTGATTTTCAAAATCCATCAGTCATTTTTGGGAAACCCTGTATGTTTCATTAATTTCAAATGTTTTTAAGTCATAGTATATTTGTGAGTAACATTTGTGAGCAAGGTCGGCCTGAGGACGCGGGAGGCGCGAACAAGAGTTTTACCCGCGCCTTTATTTTCCACGACATGAATCGTACAGAATTAACATGTATTTTACTGAATTTACGTCGTAGATACTGTTAGCTTAACTTTTATTTATTCTCAGTTTAATATAACTTGTAATATCAAGAACAGATAAACACATAATTATTTATGATGTCAGTAATTATTTGTAATGATAATACGAGTATGGTTGTAATGAAAGGCTTACTAGCAATTTGGAAAGGACCCCCCCCCGGGGGGGGGGGGGGGGGGGGGGTGGGGGTGGTCTAGATTTACTATACTGAATATCTTTACTAACTTATTTTTCTTGTTAGGTGCAAGCTACATTAAAATAAGTGAATTCCTAAAGGAATTAGAAACTCGTTCTGCAATACAGATGAGCGGCAAGATATTTTTTTCGAAGAACAGCAAAATTACAATCTATGAAATCATTAAAAAAATAGACGAACACAATTTCCGTAGGTTCAAAAATAATCTTGTGATACTTAATGCATATTTGTATCATCAATAACTGCTTTTTTTTCAATTTAGAGATTGGCGAGGGTGTCACTTTTCAAAAAGAATCGGGGAACATTCAGCAGGAGCCTGTTTTGCCAACTACCAAAGGAAAAAAAGGTGTGAATGCTCTGGTGTATGCAGGGTCGGATTTAAGTTTGCTAGGCCCTAAGCTAATTTAGCTTAAAGGATATGAGGGCCTTTAAGCTAAATTCATACCTTTGCCCCCCTCCCCCGTTTAAGATAGAAGTGTGGGGTCCTAAGCTATACGTAACTCCGGCCCTGGGTGTATGATATGCATATCATATATTAATATTGTTGGAAAATTTATCGTCTTTTATAAAAATATAAAAATTAAATTTAAATATCTAAACTCTAATTTTCTTATTTTACAGACACAAACTGGCCAGAAGAAGCCACAAAGGCTCTGATAGCAGCACGATTAGAAATGGATGCCGATTTCAATAAAGCAATTTCGAAATCAAAACTGTGGGTGAAAATTGCAAAAACAAGGCTTCTATTTCTCTGGCCCTGATTGCGATAAAAAATGGAGGAATATCATGGTCAACTACAGGAAAAACAAGGACCGGTCTCAGCAATCTGGTGCTGGTGCTATACGATGGAAGTACTTTCACCTCATTGATGATCGTTTTGGGAGGAATGTAAACATCAAGCCACCAGCAAATTATGTACGGGATGTGTCAAAGAAAGACACACAATCTGCAGGTTCTCTAGCCAGTATGAGCTGCCAATCTGTAATTTCTTCAGCCCCATCAGGTTCCCCAGACCCAGCACCATCACATTCCCCAGCTCCATCTTTTTCCCCAGCTCCATATTTTTCCCCAGCTCCATCGTTTTCCCCAACCCCATCTTTGTCCTTACCCCCTTCATGTCACCCCATGCCAAAAACAAAAGTTGGCAGAAAAGATGAGCCTCCAGCATGGTTTACCCAAGAGATGCGAAGAAGAGATGTGCTGGAGGCAGCCAGATGGGAAGAAGCAAAACGTCTGGAGGAGAGAAGAATTACAGCGATGGAAAATTTAACCAAAGCCATCATTGATTTTATGAAAAAAGACTGATATAGCAATGATATAGCAAAAATAAATCTCGTAAGAACACTTACCAAAGTGGAAAGTTGAAGAGAAGCATGAAATCGTATATCCGCAATAGAATTTCTTTATACATATGTATGTACATTTCGACAGCTGGCCTGTCTTTTCAACATATCATGATGTGCATACATATGTATAAAGAAATTCTATGCGGATATACGATCTCTTGCTTCTCTTCAACTTTTCACTTTGGTAAATGTTCTCTTCAACTTTTCACTTTAAGACTGATAATGTTACAATTTTAAAAAAAAATTCAATAAAAAGAGTTATGAACGATTTATAAGAAGCTCCTTTAAAATAAAAAAACATGAAACACAAAAATAATCAGTAGTATGGGATTATACAATTCTTTCATTACTCATTTAAAATAAAAACCACGAAACACAAAAATTTTCAATATTATCGGTTTACACAATTATTTTGTTATTCTGAAACTGTTTCTAACTCCAGTTGGTGTAGCTGGTTTTGCAGATACAGTTGTTGTGCTAATCTTTCTTTTTTAGTGACTCCATCTTCATTTGACAGTTGGGGAACTGAACTTGCATTAACTGAGGCTGAACAACGATAATCATTATCATGATCTGGAGATGCTCCATCATTATATAATACACACAGGTTGTGGATAACACATGCAGCCACTACAACAATCGGCACAAATGGCCTTCTTAAAACATATAGATTTTTCAGCTTTCTCATACGCCCAAAAAGTTGTCCGAAGGCTTGTTCTATTACAACTCGCGTTGAACTTAAAATTCTATTAAAATGTTTTTCCTTTTTTCCTAAACGTCCATTGTCGCGGAAAGGAGTCATCAAATACAGTTTTGTTGGATATGCACAGTCCCCTAACAAATGGCAACCTTTTGGAATATAAGATGAGTCACTGGAAAGCTTTGCAGCAAGTTCCGAGTTTGCGAAGACTCTGGCATCATTGGTAGAACCAGGCCACCCAGCAAAGATGTCCATAAATACCATTTTTGCATCGCAAACAGCTTGCAAGACAACAGCAGGCGATTGCTTTCTGTTGATATGGGCATTTCTTTCATACTTACGGGGACTGTAATTAATGTGGGTTCCATCTATACATTGTTGCGTACCTCTACACCCTCTACAGTATTAAAATTTTTTTTTCATCTTCGACGTTTTACGATAGTCTTTTCTGCTATCATTATCTCTGTTCGCAGACTCTTCCAACGTCGTGTTTCTATCCCTCCACGACTTATCGATATTCCTGGCTACGGTCACCCATTATTTACCCTTTGTCTATTGCAGCTCCCATGTTTAACGGAGTAGGTAATCCGCTAACTTTGTACCTTACGCTTTACTATATTTTTAAACGGAGATTACCGTAGTCCCCCTCCACTTTTTGTTATAAAGGGATTACTCGACGCGTTCGGTTAGCGTCAGTTTTACTGGTTAATGATAATTTTCGCCTGGGAAATTAAAAAAAAAATGTCAATTTTTTCTTCGCGTCATTTCTCGTTTTTTCTTAGGTTATTATTCCCATAGAAAATTTACATTGGTCACTTGAGGATCTTTTTGACTATATTAATTTTTCCGTCAAGGCTTTTAGTTAAGCGTTCGGAGTTTGTAAGTTTACCTAATTCCGTTTATTAGAATTATTCCGTGCATGAGCTCAATGTCTTCTCTCGTCGTCTTTTAATAATGACGCGTTTCTTAGAAATGATATCTCCCGTTTGCTTTTTCAAGCCTGATTATTTAAAATTCATCTCTCTCTTTGCTGTACCTTATTCATGTTTTCTTATGAACGCTCTTTCACGAACTATTAAATTTGGGAAACCTTTTTTTTTACAGTATAGTTTTCTCGTGTTTTAAAAATTTAATTTCTAGGAGAAATTTTAATTTTTTTTTATGAAATACGATTTTCGTTAATTGTCTTTTCTTTCCCCGAGGTTCGTCGTCATCGCTATTGTTATAAGTTTCACGTTTTTCTTTGTTGCCATTGTTTAGTCGTCGTTGTATT
>JAHWFO010049958.1:0-16923 GCA_023313115.1 Rhysida immarginata
TGAAACCATTGCACGAAGGCCATGCGGGGCTGATAATTATTGACGTCGAATGCCTGGACTGATGCTGATAAAGATATAAATGCAGATGATGTTCATGGGCAACTCTTCACACGGTTACATGATCCACATTTTTTGTCATGTGCATTCATTATCATAATTTACCAGTGTAGATCACTTCTCTCCCCCATTGCGGGACAATAAATAGTACGGTTCGACCCTCCCCTGCTGAGTTAAAACTGTTTGTTTTGGTGTGTGTAACAGTTGGTAACTAGTTTTACAAATACCCTGTATATAGCTTCATCCTCCAGAACCAGTCTGACATGTATTTTTTCCAATCCTCTTCAAAATGTAGTCGTTGTATGCTACTAGGGCGTCATCGTCCTGTCAAAACAGAACCGCTTTTCCTGTTGATTATGAGGAACAAAAACAGGTGCCAAGTCTGGAGAAAAAGAGGGACGCATCAACATATTAACGCGATTTTCACAGAAAAACTCAGCTGTCTTAACGGCGGCATGTGCTGGAGCGTTGTCATGATGCCACAACAAACCTGTTCTTCCGGTATTAAGACCCTCTCTTCCCATTTTTTCACAGAGGATGTAACATAAAAATCTCTGCTGTAACCGTGTTTTTGTTTTCATGCACAAAAGCGCACACATGGCTAGTGGAACAGAAGAAAGTTCCCACCAGCACTCTGAGAATGTTCGAGTTTCAATTGTGGTCTTGTCTTTTGAGGAGCCATTATTTGGAATGCTCTTTAGTTTAGTAGTCGTAATGATAACGGCTGTGTTTTTAGTCACCTGTGCGAATGCACTTAACACGTTTTGATGCCCCATTGTTGAACCTCACGATCATTTCTTGGCATCACTGCACTCTGGCTGCTTTCTGCTCTTGGATCAACAAATTAGGGATCTATCGTGATGAAACCTTCATAAGTTACACGTGGCCAGGTAAAATTGTTTTAACAACTGATCATCTGATGTCCTGACTTGCCTTAATCCGCGAATAGGGTACCCGATTGTCATTCGAGATCATACAAAAAACTGTACGGATGTTTTCCGGCGTAATTGCATCGGCTGGCCGTCACTGCGAGGTTCGTCTTCAAGTGACCGTCTTCCCATGTTAAACTCGCGAAACCAGAACGAAACTGTGCCTTTACTTGGAATTTTGCCAGGAAATGATGTAAAATTTCAAAACAATCTGACATTTCTAACCCTTTAAAATTGTCATAGAAAATCATAGCATGCCATGCCTGCTGATTTAGTTCCATTGTGTTTTACATCTATCTACATCTTTAGAATTTTGCCACGCGAAAACAATGCAACGTGGCATCCCCAAATCTTCCATGTGACCACAGGATAGAGTGAAGTACTTGTATAAAGTAAAACAAATTTCGTAGGACGCTTGCAGCGTTCCTGGTTAAAATCTTTTAGAGTGCCCCTCGTATATGTTGCATTCAATATGCCAATTCTGTATTGAAGTCTCTTAAAAGAGAGTGCCGTATTCAATTTGTTTATATAATTTTTAAAAACTTTTGTAATATTTATCTTGTTTATGCACGAAGTATGTATAACAAATTAATGCACTTTTTATTAAAATATTACCATATGTAAGTGTATTTTAATTTTTATTAAAAAACACTTTGTCTTTATTAAATAAAATTTTTTGAAATATGTGAGAATCCTGGGGATAATTATGGAAATAAGAGGTCGAATGAATAATTTAATTTATAAGAATAGGACTGCGCCAGTGTATTATACTGTTCACAAAGTATTTATGATAATTTAGAGTTATCCCATTCAAACAAACTAGATTCTTCCCGCTTAAAACAGGCCCGGCCAAGTGAGGAGAAAATCAAAGTACTCGAGGCAGTGTTTAACTTATAAAATAGAATATTTATTTGGGAACATTCAACAAGTATATAAAACAAAATTTGTGAGTAATTGAAATAATTTGAATCAATGTAAAATAGAATAATAAGTCAAATGGATAATGATCAAATTTAAAGAATAAACTTTAAATTGAATTCAGTTTGTAACAAGAAAGACTTTGTATTGAAATGTATTAATCAAATTGTTTATAATTCAGATCAAATGAAAAATAGTTGCAAATTGAGTTATGACAATTGTAAAGACTGTATATTAGAAATTCTTCTATAACAAGAATAAACTGGTGATAATTACATAATATTAATGTGTAGAATTAACAAAACTCTGAAGTTGACTTATAATGTATTAATTCTGATTTAGGAATGAAATTTGAAAATATACGAATATCTAATCACAGTTTCGTAAATTCGGTATATAACTGACTTAACAGCAAAGAAATGTTCTCGTCTGGATAGACTGAAATTGAATACTCAATACTTTGTTACAATTTAAATAATTGTAAGCCTTAATGTAATATAACAAAATGATCAGACTGGTTCAAAGTTAAAGCTTAAGAACTTGAAAGTTACTCTTTGTATGAATTAAATAGAACTTTGCTTAACATGTATCGGTCTTTCCTACTAGAATTTTATGAGTTATATGTTCCGTTCCCATTTTAAGAGAATAGAAATTGTAATAAAGAAAAGAATGCATAGAATGGCCACTGAGACATTAAATTGGAAACGGGCTTTACCGTGCCTTCTCAATCTGTCCGCTCTTGGATGTGGTACTGGCTCCGTCAAAACGTCCGGGGGGGGGGAGGGGGTTGGACTGCTCTTCTGGGTGGCTGGTAGACTTTTCTGCTAGGCCCTTTCTTCCACGACGAAATTATGTACCGTTCGGGGCTGGTTTCTTTCTCTCAAACTAATACTGACTTTCTTTGACTATGAAAAATTGATGGAGCTGGTTCTCAGCTAGGCGGATTTGCTTAAAAAACCTCACCATCGAGCTAACTTAAAGAATTACTTGGTGTGGAAAGTATTTGAGAAAAACTAAACTTAAACTGGAGCTAAAAATAATTAATTTGAAATTTCCCATATGAAATCATTTGAATTTCAGACAGAGGCCGAATTCGAATTAAAAACGTGAGTAGGAGAACCGCACACCCGGTTCTCTTAAAAACCAAACTTTCTACTGCAGATTCTATCCTCTGGAACTACTGACAAATCAGATCCGGTTTCATTAACCAATCAAATGTCCGAACACACTGGACAACCACCAAAAGGGATCCTTCTACCAATCATAAACGTGGTAACATTTCCATCGACCATTTTCAAATTGTTTGAAATTTAACACTCACGTGACAATTAGTCGTATCTGGCTATCTTCACAGTTCAAGGTTTGCTCTTTGTTTGTTCTTAAATTCTTTTTTACCCTCCTACATCTCTTCTCGAATTCGATCCAAACAACTTTTCTAACTCTTGTAATATACTCTTGGGTGCTTGAACAATAGTCAAACCAACCCTATTCTATAAGGTGTAAATTGAATCCTCGACGTTCCCCTTGCTATTGACAGCAATTCAGGCACCGAGTAAGGGCTTCTTAAAATCGAACAGAAAAAAAATATTTAGAAATAATATTTATTAATTAATTTTTTACGGTCTTTTAATCCATTCTAAATCTTTCAAAATGCTAAACTTACGATCCAATAAATAGTCATAAGGCAAATAATTTATTAAATTTGCATAATTAACATAAATAAATTCTAAATTCTAATACTGGCTAATTACTCATTCTCAAAATCCTAAAATATACCTCCCCACGCAAGAAAAGCCTCGCCTCGAGGCGGTATTGTTACCTGAAATCCTCTGGGGGTCCTGCATCTTTGCAGCATCTTCCACTGATGAAGCGGGACAAATCGAGGCGACGCCGGCAAGCCTACCTTTCAAGTGGCAACTAGAAAAACTCATTTAAAATGAGGGAGTATATACTTGTTTTCCACGATCATTTTGCATAAAAGAAATAGTTTAGTTAATCATTTGTTTAGTAAAATTTAATAGGTAAATACTAGATAACCAAATCACAACAATAGTAGAATATACGTGAAGGGTACCCAAAATTTGTAACTTAAATTTCTATCTAAGATTACTTAAAATGTATAATTATTTTTTATACAGGCCTTTTCGAAGATTTGTGCACACTATTTGAAATTTACTTTTTGACACAGTTCAAAAGTTCCTAACATACTCTATATAGTTCTTACTCAACACACAGTTCACTGATCGAAATTCAATAGAAGTTCCAATACAACACATGTAAACACTGAAATTCACTAAATCTGGCAATTCAATAACATGTTAAGAAAAACACAAAGTAAAATATCACTTTAAAGAAATACTGTAAAGTACTTAATAATTTGTAGCACAATCTTGCTTCCAAATGGTGGAGATAAAAGTTCTGATGTGGGGTGCTCTCGCTTGCATCATCTCTTTCGCTCTGGATCTCCGTTTACGGATTGGAATGCGGAATTGCTCTCGAAGTGTCCTTCACTGGCATCGTCTGCATTGAGGGGGGGGGTCCTCGAACGTCAGCAGGTGCCTGGTGTCGGGCGACTTCAGAGTTTTCTCCTGACTTCAGGGTGTTGTTTCCTGTAAGCCAACTCATTCCAATTGTCTCGGCCAATTTAAATTTATTAAAGAGTAATAAAGAATAGAAAATAATTTGAATAAATGTGGTATTCCCATAATGTAATGTTAGTTATATGTGAACCCTTATAAATGTTTGTTATAAAAACTTCAAGAAAGAATAATGAATAAATGGAATAACGTGTAAAGTTATAAGTGTAAGATAACATATTAAATTTTAAGAAGACTCATAACATGTGTTCTTCATGGATATCATTACATTTCTTCAGAAGAAAAAGCTATCGGAATTCTCTCTCTAAGATTCATAGGGGTTTCCTCAACAAGAGGATGTGGAGTTCCGCCTAAAATTTCAAATTCCAGACCTCCTTCAGGATTTGTGTCATCAATCGGGGGTGTATGTTTAATTTTAGAGATTAAGGATTGAATCCTATCTCTATAACAACATTTGAAAACTAGGAAAATGGTTACGAACCATATTATTAAAGACACGACGATACCAATGATCGTCCATGTAGAGAAAAAAGATTTGGAAATGATATTTGCATCAAGGGTGTCCTCCAACTCTCGAGCTTTCTGCTAGAGAAGCTGAAGGGACATCCCATCAGTTTCTAAAGATGATTTAGCTTCTTCTTGGGTAATCATTTCCAACACAGAAGGAGTTTTGTCAAGAAAATCTAAATCCGATGCATTAACAATGTGTGAAATGTCAGATACAATCAAAGAATCTGCTTTAAAAGGGCTTGTTTCAATTCGTTCTTTAACGAATGGAGGTAAGAGAAAACCCTTACCCAGACCTGTACATGCACGATTTAATTGAAATACTCCGGTTTCTTCAAGTTTTACTAAGTTGGTCACTCCTGGACTTGTTTTTAATAAAGCAGGGCATCTAATAGTTAGAGTAGTGCGGCTGGGGACACTATATACCCAATGACCCAAATAGTCATTGCGGAAAAACAATGGTGCAGGATGGTTCACTACTCTCTTTTCACACAGCTGGTTAACAACTTCGTTTTCCCCCATAAAAAGAGCATACAAACAATGTTGTGAGGGAACAGTATAAATGGCTGAATGGGGTGAACAGACACAATGAGACGTTTCCATCTGACAGGACATCCACTCCTGTTCAGACAGAGGTAGAAACGATTGTCTATTTCTAGAGACTGCCAAATACGGGTGTGATGACTGAAAATAAACGAATAAATCTAGCTTTGGTACTTTCACTGGTACAATAAGAGTTTTGTAAAGATCAAAAGATCCTTAAGATACCACAAGTGGCAATTGAATAAAAAGTCTTAATGATTTAGGCATTGCAATAACAATAACTGAAGCTGAACAATAAAATTGATATAATGTTTCTCAGGTAGGTGAATCAAGAATTTCAATGTTATCGGGTAATTGTTTATCAATGAGTTTAAGAAGATTTAAAAAATTACGTTCAGGTAGAAAATATGAAGTGATCCGTCCTTGACTCAACATGTTAATGGCAGCTTATAAATTTAAAACATTGTATCTCAATTCCCCGAGGAGCATCTCCATATAACGTAAAGTAGCGGAGGCTACAGTTTGCAAAGACGTCCAATTTCTTATTTGAGCTATCTCTCGAGTTAAAATAGCTTCAACTTTTCTGGAAAATAGAATTTCCTGGATTGTATGATTCAAAATGGTTGCTTGATGATTTATTAGATGAATAACTTTTTTATTGACTGTAGCTAATTAATTTATACGAGTATTTAAAGACAAAAGATCACTTGTGGTGGTCCCACCAAAAAGGGCTCTGAAAAGATCTCTGCCCAGATCGATGAGACCTCGTTTTGTTCGAAATGAAGGTAAAAGATAAGTAAAAGCTTGCACATCTCGATGGATGGCATTGGCATCACTCTCCACACGCTGTAGTTCGAGGAGAACGTTTGGAGGGAACTGGACTGCAGCAATTTCCTTTGCTCGTTTAATCTCCTTCACAACCTCCTCGGAATCAGCTAGAAGTTGTCCTAACTCGACGTCCATTACAATGGTCCACTGAGTTGCAGATACAGTAAATTCTCCTTCCCAAATGAATGCCATGCCTTTGTCAAAGGTAGGATCACTCATACAAGATGAAAATATTAGGAAAATGTACAGAAAAAGAAATTTGGCCAAATGACAAAATGAAATATTTTTGTTGGCAATAAATATAAGAGTGTCTTCTGTAATTTCAGCAATTGTAAGAAAGGTAATAAGAACCTTATTACTAAGTGCTGTCACCTCGTTCACCAAAATTTTTTTATAAAAGAGATATTTTTTAAAGAGAGCTGTTTCTTTATTTTTTTAGAAACAATGTTGTGTTCCCAGGCACATCTACTAATAACCATAGATGTTTAAATTATTAGGCAATACCTAGCTTAATTTATATACAGCATCATCGCTCAATGCATTTAAAGTTTTTGAAAAAAAGAGAAGCATGGACATTCAAACACTCAATTAAAATACAACGTCACAAGGAAGCCATGATAGAGAGGGGGGGTCTAAGAACTTTAGTCGAGAACGCTATCTCTACGCATGACCTCATATCAAAAAGAAATCTAAATTACTCGGTTCGAAAATGAAATTTTCATTTCGGGTACCAAAAAAAAATGAATTAAATCACTCAGTCATCAAGAAATAAGTTAATACATAATATCAATAGATCGCTGTCATTTCCGTCATCATTAGTGATCGGGAGACAAACGTCTATATTTCCAAGAAAAAGAAAAGTGAGAGCTTACTACCATACTAGAATAACATCTTTCGATACTATCATTTTTTATAATTAACTTATACAACTTTTATATTAAAAGATGCAAGGAAAGACAATATTTGACTTATTTAAAAGAAATTTTTTAAAAGTGATTATTTATTTAGAAATGATTCTGGAAATGTTTGTTTATTCACTCGTCTCCTTTATTTATTTAAATTGTTATCTCCCCAACAAGGAAGTAAATGTGTTTTCTCGAAGGGGATTAAGAAGAGGGGGACCAGGTCAGTCCGATTGATAAGAAACAGGTGTGAGGAAGTAGTTATTCCTCCTACATTATCTAGATCATTCCGGTTCCAAGAAACGATTTGAAAACGTGGATATTTTATGCCTGTACTTTCAGTACAAATATTAAACAAGTTTTTAATGAAAGATATCCTGGTGTTCCTGCCTAGGATAATTATTCCATTTACGGAAAAATTATGCTGCGATTGAAACATAATGTTCTATTCAACAAGTAGCGAACGATCTCGGTCATCTTGGCAGTGAGAAGCTCGCGGCAGCGGCATATTCTGTGGGAGGGAGTCCAGGATCAATCGTTCTCCGCTGACTGCTTTTGCTGTCTGCAGCATTAAGAAGAGGTAAGTAATTATTTGTAGATCGTAATTAATTGTAAAATGGAGGTCAGAAATTAATCAAAGGAAGGTCCGTAACTTATAATATTTTTCTTTGTTTGGGTCTTTCTGTAGAAAGAAGACCTGGATTCTAAGAAGTATTCATTATGAAGACTATTATGACTTCAGTTAGAAGAATTAAGGACTAGATTCAGTGTCAGGAACTGCAATAGTGTTAGTATTAATAGTGTTATAATAACCTTTAAAATATAAAAAGGCTTTAAGAAGAAAATGAGGGTTTTAAAATCTCGTTGTGATGTGGTTATTGAAAAAGACGACTTAACAAGTAGTTTATACTTTGTACTTGGAATTTCTCCTTACAGGCTCTGTGAGAAAAGGAGGAGAATTATGGGCATTGGACATAAGGCAGTTCCTCTAAGAAAATTAAATTTCTATTGGACTGGGTGTTTCCTTTAATTGGCGCAGGAACCTTTTTTTTTTAAAGAATAATTAACTGAATATTTCATGAAAGGGTAGACATTAGCGATTTAGAAGATAAATACAGAATTGTTGTAATGAGTGATTAGAATGAATATACATACATTAGACCTAACTTATAAGCTCTAGGAGTGGGCCGGCTCGCGATTTCCGCATCTCCATTACATCTGACAGAACGGGGTAGGTCGTTCTCTCTTTCGCTATAACAAAGGTCGAGGAGGGAGCGACTTCCAATTCACTCCTCTACAATGCCTTCAGTCCGCACTTAAATAAATTCCATGCATGTCGGGTGGGACTATTATTCTTTACGTTTAAGAACAGGGTGGCCTCTTGCACACAGCATAAATTATTTAATAACAGAACTAGAAAAGAGTTTACTTCATAACCTGGGGTCCAAAATTTCACAAATCATGTGGATTACTCTAACCAGCGTATACTTTAACAAACGTACAGCGTTTTCGCTGCTACGTGGCTACGCTCTCTGCAGAATTCTTTCGAATTCGTTCGGAAATCAGGGAATGTCCGCTTTTATCATTAATCTTAAGAAAAATCCTCTACTGGCGAAACTTGCTCTAGGATAACATCAGGTGCTATTTCTTTTTTATACAAGCAGTATAGTCTTGATAAGATTGCTGCCTATATAAATGGCAATTTAATTGAAACTATGTCAATAGTTATTAAAAAATAACCTTCTCACTAGGGATGTCCTACTGGGACATCAAGACCATTAGAATTACAGTGTTTCACTTGGCCTTTCCAAGAATTAACTCATTTGGTGGGACCAACCTTAGTGGTCTACACCGAGCAAAACTTGTAAAAGCATTAGGTTATTTGAACCGAGGGTAACATAAACCTTTATTTTTATATAAATGACACGAAGAATAGGATTAAACAACTATGATTGAATAACTGAAAGACATAATGTTTAAAATAATTGCTCCTCTAGGGTTTAAGGTAAGTAAAGATTTTTAAATGAATTATATCAGGAAGAAAGGACCACTTAAGGCTTTAAAGCAGAATCACAAGGTCTTTAGGATTTATAAGTATAACTGAGAATTTTATTTATTACTCTGTTGGTACGAAATCTAGAAATAAGATAAGGCCTTTTTATAATACATCGTTACTCAAGACGTTCAATTGTTGGATTTGTATCCAGCATAAGCGCTTCACTCACTCGCTGATATAGCAGAAAGTGCTTCCAGGACTCGATTTAAGAGCTATTTGACTAATTGTGTCGATAAATGAACATTGAACTCGCTAGATGGGCAATGGGTAGTTGTAAGATATGTATTATTTAAGAACTGCTTTAGATTTCAAGATCATTTATTTAGGAAAAGACAAGACTGGTATATAATAAAATATTTGATAAATTTTTCATTTAGAATGGTAGGATTGAACCTTGCTACCTTGACTCAGTGTGTACAGGGAATCCTTGGGAATATCCCAATCGGGTAACTGACTGAATTGGGATTTCTATTTATTATTATAACCAGTAAAAAATTGTTATAAAACTGGACAGAAGTGTCTGATACACAATTGTTAGCATATTGCACTAATATGGAAACAATGGTTCCACAGTGTATCCCCTTTTTCGAGGAGTTTAAAATATGATAGACAGTATTTTTAAATAAAAGAAAAAAAAAGGGGGGAGTCCCAAAGGTCCCTCTCTCTCTCTTGCAAAGAGACTTCTTATTTTAATAATTTATGAAAGACCTTATAGAACTTAGAATAAGATGAACTTATGAATAAAATTAAAAATAGACGTTTAGGCAATATTTGACCTTATGAGAATGACTGATATAAGAAAGGATCTTTAAAAGGGTAAAATGAATTGAAAAAATATTTTTTAGGTAAACAGTGACCCTTAATTAGGTAAACAGTGACCCTCCAAATTTATGTCTTAACTATGTATTGACCCTAGAACTTTCTCAAAGATGCTCATCAGGAGCTGATAAGACACATTGGAAGAATTAAAATGTTTATGAGTAAGAGCGGGTTGGGTGGAAAGAGTATCAATCAGGGCGGCGATTTCAAAAGCTTCACCGGAGTTCGATGAACAGGGTGCTCCTTCATAGTACGCTCTTCTCTTTCCACAGAGTTGTTTTCTTTGGGTATTTTGGAGACAATATTGACGTCATCATTCTGAGAGTTTCTCTCCAATATTTCAGTTGTTCGCTTATCCTGAACGGACGATAATACCCACGGCACCTCGGGTGTGCTTCCTTGTGAGCACAACATATACGGATGGGAGAGGGGTGCATTTACTGCTCTCCCGGCCTCGTTACTTCCTCCTGGAGCGGGTGGAGGCCTCTCAGGCTCCACGATCGGTTCATCTCTGGGCATTGCGGGGGGCGGTAGGAAAACTTCTTCCTCGGGACAAGTTGACGGCACCTGCTGCTCGAGCAATGCGGCTTCTATAGCTCGGACTGGTCTTTCCCGGCAACGGGGCTCCTGTGGTAGGTCTCCTATCTTAGGTTTCATCCGATATGCATGAACGACTCTAGTTTTGTTTGTATTCACAAGTTTGATTAAGAAATTGACTGGGGAATACTGATCAATGATCTGGTATGATCTCTCATAAGTCGGGTGTAACTTCTTCACCAATCTCGTTTTTATTTGAGTGATTGCTAAATACACGAGATCGTCCACCGTAAATGAATAAGCTTTATGTCACTTATCGTGATATTCTTTTCTCTTCCGGTCCTGTTCTTCTCTGAATTTTTCCATGACGTCAACTGCATATTTCATGCGGGCTTCCACCTTTTATCCATAATTTTTGTCAATGCCATAACATGGCCTTCTCGGCGCGGTGATGATATCACCGGGGAGGATGGGATCACTCCCGTTGTAACAGGGCAGAATAACCCCCCGTGTAGATTAACCCCGCGGTTAATCTCACTTGTGTGTTTTAACTCCCTACTTCAGGATTGGCGTCGTGCCAACCCCCTCTAAACAACCCACCACCCCCGTCGGCTACTTGACCAAATACGCATAGATAATGAAAGTGGTGGGAGTTGATAATAGGAAATACAAAAAAATTGTATTTTACTTTTGCGTATTGCTTATACTTTATTTTTATTCAAATATTTCCGTTGATCAAATCATGCACTGTTTTCTTTTACTCATTTCTTCTTCTGCACATAAATTGCAATTTAATTAAAATTATGCAACTTAATTAAAATTAAAAAAAAATGTGCACCAAATTTCATCATAAATTTATCCGGTAAAAGGTTTCATATTTTAATATAAAAAAGCGTATATCATTTTAATACGAATATCAATAGCCTACTTTAAAATCATCGCTCATTATTTAAAAAACAAATCCTAAATTCCTGCGTTTTGGTTCAAACAATGAAAATACGATTTTACTAATTTCATATATTTAATCAAAAAGCGAATTTAATTTTTTTACAATTTCTCATTTCAATTACTAATTTAAATTTTATCATTTAAGTATCAAATTAAATGAAGTCAAAAGCTTCCAGCATAAAAGGAGGAAAGAAGAGGGAGAGCAAATTTGACTTTGTGCTAAAGTATAGAAAACACTGAACCTCGCAAACTTTACCTATTATCAACCCCCACCACTTTCATTATCTATGCGTATTTGGTCAAGTAGCCGACGGGGATGGTGGGTAGTTTAGAGGGGGTTGGCACGACGCCAATCCTGAAGTAGGGGGTTAATCTACACGGGGGTTATTCTGCCCTGTTACACCGTAAAACAATAGAAAGGGGCTTTTGCCTAAAGAAGAATGTGGACTGGAGTTGTATGCAAACATACAAAAAAACAACCACGTGGGCCAGTCCCTCTGACGTTTTTCGACGTAGTGACATATCATTTGAATAAAATTTTCATTCATTCGCTCTACAATTCCGTTTCCGGTGAGATGATACGCTGTGGTGAACAGTTTTTTAATACCCAATATCTTGCAAACATCTCTTAGAAGTTCAGAAGTAAGGGTGGACCCTTGGTTGGTCAACAATTGGATTGGAATGGAATGGCGATTAAAGACACTGGTGACTAATCCTTAGTCACTGTTTTCACAGTTTGGACCATAAGAGGTATAGCTTTCGTATATCGAGAATAATGATCCGTGACCACTAAAATGTAGTTATAACCTTCATAAGAAGTTGTAATTGGCCCCAAAATGTCGGCAGCAATGCGATAGAATGGATGTTTTAATAGTGGACAACTTTGTAATGGCTGCTCTTTACGTTTTGGTCAGGTAGCATGAAGCTGACAATAATCACATTCAGCGCAATACCTCTGAATATCTGCTCGCATGGTTGGCCAATAGAATTGCTTGTCAATCTTGATTCGCATCTGCTTTGATCTTATGTGACCACTAGAAGGAATATCGTGATACAGGTACAAAACGTGGTTTCTCAAAGTATTTGGAATAACAACTTGCTCCCATATTTCCTTTCCATCTTGCGACCTTTTAATATAGTACAAAACGTCTTCATCAACCATGAAAAAATTTTCTTCCTTGTCTGGCCAATCATGAGGGAGGGGTTTCACGCCTGTGCCCTTGAAATACTCTCGAATCCCTCTCCACTCTTCCTCTAAGTTTTGTTCTCGAGCTATCTCTTGTTTCATAACAGCGGCTCGTACTCTGCTATTGCGGAAATAGGAACTCGTGACAGGCCATCGGCATTTGCCTTTTTGATGCTGGGCTTATGTAAAATGTCAAAATTATACTCGGCTAACGCCAAGGACCAGCGAGCTAGACTCGAAGTATGGTCTCTTAAATTAAATAGACAAGAAGGCGGTCGATGATCTGTCTGCAATATGAACTGAGAGTCATACAAATAAACTCTAAATTGTTTGATAGCATACAGTATTCCCAAACATTACTTTTTGATCACCGAGTAATTCAGTTCACTTTTCTGTAACAAACGACCGCAATGCGCAATAGGGTGTTCCTTTCCTTCGAAACGCTGGAATAAAACTGCACCTAACGCATATGAGCTCACTTCTGTGGCGACTATAAATGGTTTAGAAGATCAGGACTTTTTAAAATAGGAGCTGAGATTAAGAGTTGTTTAAGGGTTAGGAAGGCTTTCTCTACTTCATCTGACCAATTAAAGGGTGTGTCTAATATAGTTAAATCTGTTAATGGCTTTGCAATGGCACTGAATGATTTCACATGCCTACGGTAATAGTTTGCCAATCCTAAAAACGATTGAATCTCTTTAACATTTTTCGGCCTTGGAAAGTGTTTTACAGCTGTGATTTTCTCTGGATCTGGAGCAACACCATGTGCAGATACTACATGGCCTAGAAACTTAACTTCATCATTGAGAAATTGATACTTACGGGGTTTAAGCTTGAGATTTGCTTCCTTTAACCTGATAAACAACCTGAGACTTTAAATGTTCAGAAAAGGTTTCATTAAATGTTATGAAATCATCTAAATAGCAGAGTATACGGTCCTGTAGGCCTCTAACAATAAAATTTGCCATTCTTTGCCACAGCGCTGGTGAATTATTTAAATCCATTGGCAATCGTTTAAACTGAAATTTCGCGTCGGGGGCACTGAACGATGTCTTTTCAATATCATTGATTTCAAGCTGAAAATAGCCTTGATTCGCATCCAATACACTGAAATATTTCGCCTTGCCTAACTGACTCAATGTCTTATTCACATTAGGTAGGGGAAAAGAATTAACTGTTGTAAGATACAATGGAATCAAGCCAAAAACTGTGGACACAACTATAGAAAGAAAAATAACTCCAAAACCACTATTCCACATAATAAATTTTAATGACTCAGATGTACATTTCGGAAACGAAGTTTCCTTCATCAGTGAGTAAAGAACAACAAGAGAAGCCGAGTATATATAATATATAAGAACCAATCAAAAAATTGTACAACAAATAATACAAAAAAACGCGACAATCAAAAGAAAACAACCAATACAAACTACCTTCTTAGCTTAGCCCTATAAAAAACAAACAACACCCCTCCCCCCCCCCACCCCACAACGGATAAAAACAAAGTCCGGTTATAAGAGCTAAAAGGGGAACCCTTACCCGAAACTAGTAAATACAATTTAATAGTAAATTACAAGGACAACAATACTAGTAAATTACTTTGTAAAAAATTTTGCTAAAGGGAGCCATTCTGCCACTGGCATGGGGCCATCATCGCTATTCAGGGTTCTTTTGGTTGCTTTGTTTTTTACAATTTCAATCGATTCTAGGAAGTATAACATTTTAACATCTCTACATCTATGAATAACTTCAAACAAATCTGTAGAATAATTATGTTTTTCATTAATGATATGGTCCGCAAAAGATGATACCCCTAACCTAGCATTCTTTACATAAGAAATATGTTCCTTCATCCGTATTCCCACTCCTCTTTGCGAGCTTCCCAAATAAAACATGTCACACGTTTCACACTTAAACTTATATACCCCGGGGCAATCTTCCGCTGGGATCTTATCTTTTATTATACTTAGTTTTCTTTTTAATGTATTACTGCTCCTATAAACCACTTTACAACCAAACTTATTACAAATATTCTTGATCCCTTTGTTTAGTGCGTTGTTGTAGGGGAGGACCAACACATTTTTGTATTCTTCATTTCTTTTCCCTGTCAACGTTGTGATTTCATTGATCTTTATATGTCTGACGATCTTATCGAGTTCACGCTAGAAGAAGAAGAAGATAGTAAGTTGCCGTTTTTAGATCTCTTAATCATTAGGTCGGGAAACAAGTTGAATTTTGAAGTATATAGGAAACAAAACTTCACCCCTGCATACATCAGAGCAGATTCCAATCATTGTGTTTCGCACAAACTTGCAGCGTTTCATCATCAGATCAGAAGGGCGTTATTGTTACCCCTGAATGATGCCGCAAGGAATAAAGAATTGGACCTAATCAAATCATTCGCAGAATTTAATGGATATAATACAAATATAGTGGATAGAATAGCAGATAAGATCGTCAGACATATAAAGATCAATGAAATCACAACGTTGACAGGGAAAAGAAATGAAGAATACAAAAATGTGTTGGTCCTCCCCTACAACAACGCACTAAACAAAGGGATCAAGAATATTTGTAATAAGTTTGGTTGTAAAGTGGTTTATAGGAGCAGTAATACATTAAAAAGAAAACTAAGTATAATAAAAGATAAGATCCCAGCGGAAGATTGCCCCGGGGTATATAAGTTTAAGTGTGAAACGTGTGACATGTTTTATTTGGGAAGCTCGCAAAGAGGAGTGGGAATACGGATGAAGGAACATATTTCTTATGTAAAGAATGCTAGGTTAGGGGTATCATCTTTTGCGGACCATATCATTAATGAAAAACATAATTATTCTACAGATTTGTTTGAAGTTATTCATAGATGTAGAGATGTTAAAATGTTATACTTCCTAGAATCGATTGAAATTGTAAAAAACAAAGCAACCAAAAGAACCCTGAATAGCGATGATGGCCCCATGCCAGTGGCAGAATGGCTCCCTTTAGCAAAATTTTTTACAAAGTAATTTACTAGTATTGTTGTCCTTGTAATTTACTATTAAATTGTATTTACTAGTTTCGGGTAAGGGTTCCCCTTTTAGCTCTTATAACCGGACTTTGTTTTTATCCGTTGTGGGGTGGGGGGGGGGAGGGGTGTTGTTTGTTTTTTATAGGGCTAAGCTAAGAAGGTAGTTTGTATTGGTTGTTTTCTTTTGATTGTCGCGTTTTTTTGTATTATTTGTTGTACAATTTTTTGATTGGTTCTTATATATTATATATACTCGGCTTCTCTTGTTGTTCTTTACTCACTGATGAAGGAAACTTCGTTTCCGAAATGTACATCTGAGTCATTAAAATTTATTATGTGGAATAGTGGTTTTGGAGTTATTTTTCTTTCTATAACTGTTGTAACTTTGTTCAATTTACGATAGTCTACAACAAATCGATAAAACCCATCCTTTTTCTTCACTAACAATGCTGGTGCGTTCCATGGGCTTGCACTGGGTTCAATGATCTGATGTTTCAACAAATTATCTATCATTTCCTTCATGATACCTCGTTGCGAATAAGGAATTCTGTAAGGGGACTGAGCTACAGGGGGGAGGACCCAGTATCAATCTTGTGATGCTCAATTTTACAACATCCCAAATGCCACTCATGATGCGAAAATGCGCCTTCAAATTCATATAATAAGTTTTCCAATGGAATTCTTTTATCAGAGGTTAAATGTTCTAAATGAAATAAATTTAAGAATTTTTCTTTTTCTATTTTAATTTCCTTTCCTTCCTCTATAGTCGTGCTGAGTTCCACCCTTTCTCCTTCTGCCTCATTTAAATTTCCAATAATTTTATTTGCTTCAACAATTAATGTTTCCTCAGAATAATTTAATAAACGAATGGGAATGGTATCATTTTGCGAAACCTTAACCAACACTTTAGCTGCTAAAAACCCTGGATCAGAAAATCTTTAGGTTCAAGTACCCTGATATGATTTTTAAACGCTTGACCTACCAATTTGCCTTCACTTGTAACCTCAGAATGCGGAGGAATGGATATTTTATGTTTACTACAAACAGAAACAGTTTCCATAATTTCTCTGATATTAGAGACTTCAGTTG
>JAHWFO010049958.1:25933-44401 GCA_023313115.1 Rhysida immarginata
TTAAGTAGCATTTGTAAGAATATCAAAAACATTTAATTTTATTTTGCTGATCTAATACCTATTTCTTGAGATATTGCCATTTTTCAACGATTTTTTACCCATTTTGATTTTTGTCGATTACAGCGCCATCTGTGACCGAAATGATTCGAATCGTAGGTCAAATTGGGGTAATTTTTTCTGGAGAATCCGAATCTGCAATAAAAAATGGGGGTTCCTCCTCTTTTTTTATTTTTTTTTATAAAATTTTTTAACTCCTCCCTCCCCCACCTCCAGGGGGTGGGGGTCGAGTTTGGTATCATTAGATGTCCCCCTTCGAGACGAACATTTTTCATTCCACACTTTTTTTGATCCGATGTGTGGTTCTCGAGATATTTCAATGTCTGCAGATAAATTGAACACCCGATCTAATAATAATAATTCAATTCAATTCAATTCATTTATTGTGTTCACACAGCTAAATCAAGCCAACACGGAACTACAATATCGAGCAAAGAATGAGAATTACAAGATTAAAAATAAAAAATAAAATAAAATAAAATAAATAAAGAGAAATATTAAATAAATAAAATCAACATTACGGAGTAATTACAAAACAACAACAGAAAAAAAAATAATACAAAAAAAAAATACAAAAGGACAAGCATTAATTCAATAATGATAATCAATAAATATAACCATAACTACAAACACAGGATAGTAACATGATAAGGCAAATTAATTAAATAAATCAATGACATCAGAATTCTCATTGTATAGTTTTTGAATTCTGAGCATTGTGTCCAGACGAAATATATCTCTGAATTTAATAAGGGGCCAAAGCTTCATCACGAGCTTCCTCGTAGTATGGTTTGGTACTCGAATGAAAATGAACTCGAGAAGGTTCGGAGCATGCACCTTCCCATCTAAAACATTCTTTAGAAAGGCAAGATCAGCCTTCATTCTAATGTCTGAGAGTGCACACAGATCTGAAGGTATATCAAAATTCGAGAATTTCTGCTTCAGAAACCGGAGGAATACATCCCATTTTGCACCCTATCCAGTTTACAAGACTGCAGATTTGAACCCCCATTCCATAAAACAGAACAGTAGAACAAAATGGGTAAAACTAGACTCCGATATAGCTGAACAAATGTGGAAGAGCACCGAAAATCAGCTCCATTGCGTAATATGGTACCAAGAGCTCTGTAAGCCTTCAGACGAACAGAGTCAACATGGGAATTATAGGAAAGTGAGCTATCAATGATTATGCCAAGATCACGGACACAGGGTTTGGCAACTTGCACATTTCCACGAACAGAATAGGAGAACTCGATAAAATTGGTCTTTTTTGTCACAGTAAGAACAGAGCATTTGGTTGCATTAATTGCAAGATCATTCTGCTCACACCAACGACTTAAGCTATTAATGTCCTGCTGAAGCAGGTGAGCATCAAGACTATTTTTAATGTTAGCAAAAAGTTTCACATCATCTGCATACATCAATATATGGGAGTTTCTTATCACCTCGGGTAGGTCAGCAGTGAAGGTAACAAATAATAAAGGCTCTAGGACACAACCCTGTGGAACACCACAGAGGCCTATAGGGCAGTGATGAATGATGTCGTATAGATACGACACACTGTCGATCCAACAGGAGAGAACGCATTATCCGAAGGAGTCCATCAACAATCCCATACGCACGCAATTTTTTAATTAGTAACTCATGATTGACAGAGTCGAACGCCTTTCACATATCAAAGTAGACCACGTCAAGTTGCTGGCAATGGTCAAGAGCATCATGAGCATGAGTGGTGAGAGATACAAGATTACTCACAACGGAACGTCGGGGAATGAAACCATGTTGACACGCAGGAACATGAGGAAGGACATGATGTAGAAGATATTTATGAATGATGTTGTCAAAGACTTTGGCAGTGGGTGGGAGGATAGAGATAGGCCTATAGCTAGCAATGTCGGTCCATTTGGCAGAACCACCCTTAAAGACAGGAACCACAATCACACTCTTCCATATTTTAGGATAGTAGCCAGCTTTTAGATACAAATTAAAGATGCGCCTAAGAGGAATAATTATGACATCACGAAGGCCTTTAAGAATAAATGCAGGAACCTCTGTCGGAGAATTGCAAGGCTTGGCCCATAATCTATTAATGCTGTAGGCAATATCTCTATCAGTGAACTCGTTTAAGATGAGGTTATCAATAGGGGGACAATAAGTAGACTGTCCACCGATAGGTGTGTTGAAAAAAGTAGAGACAGTTTCACTGAAATGCTGGGCAAAACAGTTACTAATATCCAATCCATCAGTAATGCTAAGACCAGCAGAGGTAGTGATAGTAGTTATAGTATGTCGATCCTTTCTTTTGGAGTTGACATAGTTCCAGAATTTACTTGGGTGGGAGTTGCAGCTGTTTTCTATAGTGTCTACGTAAGTATGAAAATTCTGCCGCTGAAGCTCTTTGCATTGTTTACGTAGTGAAGAGAATTTTTCACGAAGATCAGGGTGATTACAAGTCTTAAGCTTCTTACAGTGTGCATGCGATACTTGGCTTTGATGTGTTTGGTAAGCTCCTGCGAAAACCACACTGGATACCTGCTTGACTTTCTACTTGTAGCATGAGCAATCGGTATGGCTTCACTCATGATTTGAAGAAGGGTGTTATGAAAGTACTCAGCAGCAGTATCAGCGTCGGTGCATTCTAGCAAAACTATCCAATCCGTACTGCGAGCACAATCATATAAAAGATTATAGTTACCATGTTTAAATTTCCACAACTGCTTCGGCAAAGTTATAGGAATTTTAGAATTACGGGAATGATTGATGCGAAGAACTTAAGAAATGTGATACTGGCTGCCAGGCGGCATAAGACAATTTTCTTCTGTTAGAGTAGTAATAGATGCATGAATATTTGCGACAACAGCATCAAGCATAACGTCAGGATTCTGTTCAAAGGGCAGCAACAACTATAATAATAGTCCATAGCTAAAATAACCACTACCAAAACACTGGTCATAGATTTATTCTCTCACTAATCTTGATTGATTGATTGATTGATTGATTTCTACCAAAGATAGCTCTGTGCTACACAGGAATCCCCACCAAGGCACCGAGAACAAAGACAAAAAGACAAGTCACAAAAAAAAAACAATAATTATATATTAATGAAGTTATTGATGGAATTAGATAATTATATAAAAGACCAAAGCTGGACAATATTATAAAAAACAATCAATATTACTCTTAGCATTATACAATTGATTAAAACAAGATAAAATTTTGAATAATATATTAAAATTAAAGCAAGGAATATAAAAAAATTCTCGATTTCTAAACCGCGTATTACAATTAAAGTTTAAGTAAGCCAAACAAAAAGGACTATCAATCTTTCCATTAATGATATTAGCAACAAATTTTAAAATCTCTGCATGAAAGATATCAACACAATCACAAATGTTCAAATCTTTCATGATCTGAGAAAAAGAGTAAATACCAATTCTAATATAGCGGTAAAAATAAAGTTTGGCGAATAGACTATACACTCTATGAAGTCTATTCTTGACATGATTTGATGCAAACCCCCAAATTACTATTCCATACCGAATGACCGGTATAATAAGGGTAATAAATAATTTAATAAAAAATTTGCCACACTTAAAGCGTGAGGTCAGGTTACGAATCTCGCCTAATTTAAATAGTGCGTTCTTGCACAATCTATCCACATGGTCACAATCTATCTTTTGTAAAAAGATTCTAAATTTAACAGTTCTTAAACTTCGAAAGGCCTCAAAATTTAAGAAAACAGAAAATATAAAAATAAAAAAAATTAAATAATTTTAAGATCAAAGATAAAAAAATCAAAATGCAAGTCTGAATACTTAAAACATGAAAAATAAAAGTATTTAAAAATTTATTTCATTTGTTTATTTTTATTAGGAATTGTAGGTAATAAGCTACAGAGATAAGCTTTTTAATAAGCAAGAAAACAAAGTAATGATTTAGGAAATATTTTCTTAATGAAATAGTTTTTATCAAATTATCCTTAGATCATTCTGATACTTCCATGCACAACGAGAGTGAGCACAATTTGCCTGATGAAATGTTGCACAGTTCCATAATGTTGCGAATGTTGCACAGTTCCATAATGTTGCGAATGTTGCACAGCAAACAGCATAAGTGTAGCTTATCTTCTACATCTGTCATCTCATCCCATGAAGACATAAATGTAGAACTGGAAGGCAAAATCAAAGAACTGGATTCATTTTATATCTCACGTTGTATTGTATGTTGTTAGTTATTCAAAAAACGTCAATTTTACAATACCATGTTTCATTCAATTGGAATTAGTCGAGTTACGTTCTTTCGGACATCTTCAGATTCGTTACAACTGACTTTTAAATTTCTTACAACATGAATATTTTAATTTTGAACAATATTTATCGATTCATTGTTAATGCTTTTTCCGGTTACATTGTTTTCTTTTGAGATTCAATTATAGTTTTTTGCTACATATTTTCTTATATTTTGTAATTTTATTAGTATATGGTATTGTCCTTTATTAGTTTTAATTATAAAATTCTCTTAATCTTTTATTTTTGCTTAATAATTCTTTTATTTTCTCTTCTTTTAGTAATTGGTTGAAAAATAACTTGCAGTCTACTATTTCCATATTATTTAAAATTACTTGTAGATAATAGTTGTTTAACATAAATATAAATAAATTTTCAATTATTATTATTTCTCTCTTATCATTAATTTTATAGATTAGTTTGCATGTTTCTTCATAATTCCCGGTTTCATGTTTGCTTGCTAGAACGTGTTCTGCATATTTGGAGTTTTTTTAGTGCATTTTTGATATAATATACAGAGTGATTCAGAAAGGTAATACCATTTCGAGTTCTCACACTACAAGGTGAAATGGAAGAGTTCACTTTATCGCGCTCAATAGGTAGGGACGTCATAGAGATAACATACTTTATACTCTGATGCGCGATCTGTGAGCTGCTTTTTCACTCAAGCCTGCTCGCAACCGCTAGTTGCAGCCTATTGAAGAAGTGCAAGGATTTAAGAAAATTAGAGCATTGAAAAAAAAAATTTCCCTACCTATCCCTACCTACTGAGCGCGATAAAGTGAACTCTTCAATTTCATCTTACTGTGTGAGAACTCTACAGTTTGTAGCGGGGAACAATATTTTTCCTATGAACATGGGTCCGAATTTGACCGCTAACTGATATATGAACAGAAATAAAAATGCCCCCACCAAGATCAACAAGTTAATAACTCAGGTTTTTTAAAACTTAGGTTATTGAATTTTGGAGGAATAATAGGGTACATAAAACTGTGTAAACCGTTAAAATTTGATCGTATTCCAACAAGTAGTTTCCAAGTTACGCATTCAAAATCGTAACAGTGCTCACAGGCGAGTACTAACCAGATTTCATCATCCCAGATTTTAAAGAACCTGAGTTTTAATGTGTTGATTTTAGTGGGAGCATTTTTATTTCTGTTCATATCTCAGTTACCGTTCAAATTCGGTAGGAAAAATATTGTTCCCCGCTACGACTGTACATGGTATTTCATTCTTGACCTACCTTTCTGAATCACCCTGTATATGTTCTTTAAATCTAGTTTCTAAATTTCCATATGTTTTTCCAATATAAGTTTTGTTACATTCTTTACATTTAATTTCGCATACCCCGCTTTGTTCTTTTTCTATAAATTCTCTTTTATTTTCTAATAATGTTAATAATCTCTTTTTGAACTTAAAGGCTGTCACGTGGCAGAGGAAGGTGGGTATGTAACACAGAAGTAAGGATACGCAATGTAAAGATAAACGAATGCAATTTATTAACTAAACAAACACTTTATACTTCGGCTGGAAGTTTGATTATAATAACACATACACCACAGGATAATTCGGACACCCTGGTGTAAATCTCACTTGGAAATCCACAATTAAATAGGTGGCTACTAATGGATGTAACCACAAAAAAATAATGTCTAAAGGTTAACGCAGACAGTTCATCAAAGCACCATAGGAAAGCTGTCGGGATACTGTAAACATAAGGCTGCGTAGCAAATCACTTGCTCCAAAGGTAATGGCCGTAAGGTAAATAAAAGTTAAATGAAAAATGCTCTGAGGCGGATACGGAGCACTTCACTTAGCACTACACAATGAAATTGCAATTGTCTTAATTAGTGGTAGATAAGTCTTAATATCATTGAAGCCAGCAATAAATAAAAGTGGGTGAAACTTAACTGTAGCGGTAGCAATTTCGAAGCAAGTAAACGCACCTAAAGTTATAAATGACTCCTCGCTGCACAATGACACACACACACACACACACACACACACACATTCGTTACGGACAATTTCTACTTATAAATGAACCACTATAACGTTCACTTATGAAAAGGCGCGACTATCGTCCGATTAACTTTAAAGTTTCATAGAAATTTAATGAAGAGTCACTCACGTAGGCCGATATGCACAATAAAGAAAATATGCCCGATACTAGGACAAAGTCCGAAATAAAAATAATGGCTTACCCGTTAGTTGCTTTCGGATACAGCTGTCAATTCAATTAAAGTCCGCGCTGAATCGGTCCCTCGATACAGCCGAGATCATTAATTATAAATCCTCGTAGTCCAAAAGGGAAAATCCCATATGATGGCGCAATAGCCATGGAAATCCTCTTCTCTGTGACGCACTGTGAAATATTTCCTTCGTGGGATAATTCGAAGTAAACTAATCGTTCATAATGCAGAGAAAGGCTACGGTAGGCGGGAACTGAGATGCATGAGTTTAGTAATCTCCTTCCTCGCTCTGGAAACACATTTTTGTTAACGTTAACATTTTCCTCGATTCGATTTCCAGTACCATCATGAACGCTAGCAATTTTAGGCTAAGGTCAAAAACCCTCACCGGTGAGAGAATGATGACGTATTTTTCTCACTGGGCTAACCGTCTTTTTCTCGGTGAGGACGGTGAGACTAACCGGTTAGGCATAGCAGCACTAACTGGCGTTTCTGACCGCGTTAAAATGACGTCACAGTTTTCTCACCGGGATTTCTGACCGACCAAACGCTAACTCTTCTCACCGGTGAGAGTTTTTGACCTTAGCCTTAGAATCCCCTTTCTTTTCCGGAAACGGAAACGTTGAATATGCTGAGACTTCCGCTTTGCTTTCGTGCTTCCGCGCACGGGCGCTTCCACTTTGCCTTCTCGGGTTGATCGCATCGGCTGGCTTTATTTTCTCTCGAGATGCCCGAGCAACCTCATTTGATGTCACGGCCGTTTTCGTTGGGTAGACGGATCTTGTCTTATATTGCTTGAAAACAGACCATGACAAAGTCTGCATTCATTTCTTTCTTTTGAAATATTTTTTTTAATTTTGTAACTTATGTTACCTTGAAATGTTAAGTAAATTCTTTTCTTTTCTTTTTCTTTTGTATTTGTGTTATTTTGTAGTTTTTCCCTAATTTCTGTTGCTATGTTAACGATCGTTTTATTAATTTGATTTTCTTAATATCCATTTCCAATTCCGATATCTTTTATTCTTTCTAATTCTTTTTCTCTGTATTCTTCTTTTATACAGGGTGTTTCAAATTATGTACAATAAATTTAGTGACATATTCTTCAGATCAAAAGAAGACGAAAATGTTCTATAGCACTTCGTCTGGAAACGATTTATTTACGCGATACAGCCAACTAAACCTGTGGCTCCAAATTACAGAAATTGTTCAAAGTGCCCGCCACCAGCTCGAACGCACGCTTCGGCTCGTTGCATGAGAGACCGTCTGATGTCATGGAAGAGTTCGTCGCCAGCATTACGAACGGTTTGGCTTGCATTTTCAATTCGTTGTCGCAGATCCATAATGTTAGGAACTTTTGTGCTGTAGACGATCGTTTTCACATGATCCCACAGAAAAAAGTCCAAGGGATTAAGGTCGGGTGATCTTGCAGGCCAGGCTACTGGTCCACCTCGACCTATCCACCGATTCGTGTATGCAGCATTAAGGTGTGCTCGCTCCTGAAATGTGCTGGAGCGCCATCATGCATGAACCACATGTTAGATCTTATCAAAAGAGGAACATCTTCCAGTAATTCTGGCAATGCATTCTGCAGAAACAAAAGATACGTTCGCCCAGTCAATCGTGGCGGCAACACATAAGGGCCAATTAAGTTATTTCCGACAATTCCACACCAAATGTTCACGGAGAAACGCTCTTGATGCGCTCGAGCTCTGGTAACATGCGGGTTAGCATCTGCCCAATGGTGCTGGTTGTGAGAATTTACGATTCCTGTCCGGGTGAAGGTTGCTTCGTCCGTGAAAATTATCTGGCTGAGACAACTAGGGTCTGCAGCATGACGACGTTGTATCCATTGGCAAAATCGTTGTCGGTGTGGATAGTCCGTTGGGTTCAGTGCCTGAACCAGTTGCAGGTGGTATGGATGCAAAAGCTGACGGTGAAGAATGCGCCAACGGAAAGTGTACCATGGAAGAAATACGACGGGTGCTTGTCTGTGGTTCATCATGTATGATGTCAAATATCACATCCTCCTCATCCGGAGAATGTGCTACAGGCCGCCCTTGTCCTGTTTGACGGCCAAAGGAACCACGCTCCCTCAAATGCCTGTCGACAGATACAAATGTTCGGTTATTTGGCAAACGTCTATTCGGAAAGCGTTCTTGGTAGAGTCTTCTTGCTTCCACAGCATTTCCGTCCGCAAGACCATACATTAGGTGCATGTCAGTGTATTCTGCACTGGAATACGTGTACATGACTTTTTTTTACGTAAATCGTAATGCGTATGTCAAAGCACGCAAACGTTCTGAAATTGATATTCCTAGTGGATGTACAGTAGTGAAACTACAGTAATGGAAACAACCGTACACAACTAATGGAACAACCCTAAAGTAGGTTTAAATGGAACAAACCACTCAACCTAGTGTTGGGTCGAAACGCTGGAACTGCTAAAATACGAGGCGTGTTTTTTAAGTAAGGTCCGTTTGAACATAAGTACACAACGAAAGGTTATTTCAAAAAAGTAAATTTATTTTCAGAAAGTACATACTTCACTCTATTTTTCGATATAGTTGCCAATTTTGTTCAAACACTTATCATACCTCTTAACCAATTTTAAAATACCCTCTTCATAGAACCTTGCCGCCTGCTCTGATAACCAAGAGTTCACTGCCGTTTTCACGTCGTTGTCATCATTGTAATGATTGCCACTGAGGTGATGTTTGAGGTGGAGGAACAGATGGTAATCGCTCGGCGCAAGATCAGGACTGTAAGGTGGGTGGTCTGCCGAGCGATTACCAAAACTGTCCAATAAATCGCGGGTTTGATGTGCAGTGTAAGGTCTTGCATTGTCATGAAGGAGGACAATTCCCTTCGTCAGCATGCCGCGTCTTTTGTTTGTATCGCTCTGCGTAGCTTTCCCAGGATTTGGCAGTATGCTTCTGCATGGATAGTGGTTCCTTTTTGCATGAAGTCGACCAACACAACACCATGCCTATCCCAAAACACCGACGCCATGATTTTGCGCTGGGACAGAGTCTGTTTGGCCTTCACCTTTACAGGCGAGTGTGTGTGTCTCTATTCCATGCTCTGTTGCTTCGATTCGGGCGTGATATGCGAAACCCATGTTTTGTCTCCAGTTACGATCTGACTCAAGAAGCCGTCACCTTTTTCGTTATAACGAGTCAAGAACTTCATCGCTTCGGGATCCAACGGGAGCACAGTTTCCTAAACTTCAGATGTTCAGAAACAATGTTGTAAAGCACTGATCTCGACACGTCAGGAAATTCGTTTGAGAGACCTGTTATTCTGAAGCGCCTGTTCTCACGAATCTTTGCTTCAACTACAGCCATCAAATCGTCTGTAATCAAAGAACGGCGACCGCAGCGGTTCTCATCATGGACGTTGTCACGGCCATCTTTGAATTGTCGTACCCACTTACGCACTTTGCTTTCACTAATAACAGTATCACCGTACACTTCGCAAATCTGTCGATGAATTTCTGCAGCAGACAGGTTCCTTGCTGACAAAAACCGTATCACTGACCGAACCTCACACGCGGCGGGCGTGTTGATAGTCTTAAACATTTTGAAAGCACAGAACAGAACCGTACAGGTTAGCTACAGAGCTGAAATTGAGCACAGCTGTTCCCGAGGCATGCTGGTACACGACGCACGTGCTCGTTGCGATATGCGCGCGAACTACTAGTGTCTACAACAAAACGGACCTTACTTAAAAAACACGCCTCGTATCGTCCGCTAACTACCGTGCTTCCCTACTGTATGATATTGGATTACTCGCAAACAAATTGCTTCCAGACAAAGTGATTTAGAACATTTTCGTCTTCTTTTGACCTGAAGAATATGTCACTACATTTATTGTAAATAATTTTGAAACACCCTGTATTGCTTGAAAACGGACCGTGACAAAGACTACATTCATTTCTTTCTTTTGAAATATTTTTTTAATTTTGTAACTTATGTTACCTTGAAATGTTAAGTAAATTCTTTTCTTTTCTTTCTCTTTTGTATTTGCGTTATTTTGTTGTTTTTCCCTAATTTCTGTTGCTATGTTAACGATCGTTTTATTAATTTGATTTTCTTTATATCCATTTCCAATTCCGATTTTTTTTAGTCTTTCTAATTCTTTTTCTCTGTATTCTTCTTTTATAGGGTATTTTAAAGCTCTATTGATTAAATTTCTAAAAGCTGAGTTTTTGTTGCTCCATGGTTGGTTTGTATTTTTGTGTATACTATTTATAGTTGTTGTTGGTTTCCTATAAATATTATATTCTAATTTTATTTTATTGTTATCTTCTACTTTTTCTATCATTATGTCTAAATAATTTAATTTATTTTCTTTTTCTTCTTCATATGAGAATTTTATTTTGTCATCTACTTTGTTTAAGTCCTTTAGTATTTCTTCTACGTTAATTAATTTGTCTAACTAATATGAATAAGCTATCATCTACATATCTAGTGTACGTTTGAATGTTATATTTTTTTAAAAATTTCTTTTAATTTGTTTTCATCTAGATTCTGTAGGTAAATTTCAGAAACTATTGTGCTAATTGGGTTTCCCATACCTAGTCCATAATTCTTTTTCAGTACCTTTTTGTTTTAGGTTATTTTCTATTATTTTAATTGCTTGGTCTACGTTTACCTAGCTGCACAGTCCTTGGAATCCTTCAGTCACGTGACTCGATTTGGTTCCAAACAAGTCTTCTCACTTCGGGATTTTACATGGTTCCAACGTAGGGATGGAATAAAATCGCTTTGTATAAGTCCAGTGTTTATAACACATTTAAGATGTGAAATTGTTTAGTTCCTCACTGCTCAAGAAGGAGCCAAAACAGCGATTTAGACATCTATCGTTTTCCCAAAGAAAGAAAGATCCGCGAACGATGGCATTCTTTTGTTAAGTGATTAAAAATGATTAAAAAGCGTTCTAATATTAATGTGTAAATTATATAATGGGATTAAATGTCTTAATAATAGTATCAATTACACAAATTAACATACTAATTTAAGAGATGTCATTTTTACTGGCCGCCCGTTTCAACGTTACTAGTACGTATATTGCGTGGTTCCAATGTTTGGAACCAGCGATCCCATGTCCTAGGCTCTCGGCCCGTTCATCGCGCAAATGACGTCAGCTGTGACGTAGTCACTTGCACTCCCTACACCTTCGGCCGGGAAAAAAAATTACACACCTGGAGCATTGGAAACCTAATCACCCTCAAAGTAGTCTCCTTGGGACTCCACACACTGCTCCCAGCGGTGCCGCCATTGTTGGAAGCATTCCTGGAAAGCGTCTTTCGGAATGGAGTTTAGCTCGGCTGTCGTTGCAGCCATAATGTCCTCTCTTGTCTGAAATCGCGTTCCTTTCAATGGCCTCTTGGATTTGGGGAACAGCCAAAAGTCGCAGGGGACAGGTCAGGAGAGTAAGGAGCCTGTTGTACCACGGGAGTCTGGTTTTTCGCCAAAAAAGTCTGAATCAAGTTTGGTTTTTGAGGCTCCAATTGCCTGTTGACCACAACTGCGGCCTCTTGCGCCGCACTGCATTACGTAGACGACGGAGGACATCCCTGTAGTACTCTTTGGTGATTGTTTGACCCTGTGGTGCGTACTCGTGGTATACCACACCGCGAGAGTCAAAGAAAGCAGTCAGCATCACTTTCACATTGCTGCGCACTTGGCGGGCCTTCTTTGGTCGTGGTGACGAGGAATGCTTCCACTGTGACGACTGATGGTTTCCACCGGGTTGTCGCCCAGTTTCTGGCAAAATTTGATGCAGTAACGCTGCTCCAGTCGTTCCGTCATTTTCCTTCAAATCAAAAACCGACGAGAGCACGACACACTACCTCCCTCTAATGCTCATGGACAGCAACTAACGCTATTAAGAGGCGGGAAAAAAATTCACGCATACGCACAAAGGTTCAAGGTCGGCTCATGCAAACGCGCGCGATCCAAAACCATCAGTTTTTCGCAAAAAAAAATTAGGTCGGATACTTTTCTCACAGGCCTCGTACATATCTTTTATGTCAAAAGATACTAATTTTGCATTTTCATTTAATTTTATTTTTTCTAATTTTTCAAAAAGATCATTAAAATTTTTCCCTGCATAGTAATAATTTAATTTTAGATTTTCTTTTAATTGTCTTTGGATATATTTTGCTAAATTATATGACGGCGAATTAATATTATTAATTACTGGTATAATCGGGAAATTAATTTTGTGAACTTTGATTCTGGGTTTCATTATTGGTACCGGATTGCTATCGGATTATTAAATCTTAATTGTAATTTTTGTTCTTTAAACATCACTGATTTAAATTTGTTGGTTTTTTTTTACTATTTGCCTTTGAAATTTTTCTGTTTGACTTTTCTTCAGGCTTATGATTTTACATACCTGGAGTTCGTCGAGCATCTTCATGATATCTATAGTAAATGAATGAGGGTCCAAAGAGATGCGGTAGAAACCTTTTATTTGCCTGACGCGTTTCAACTGGACGTTATCATCGGAGGCGGTTAAGCTAACCTTATGATTTTATTTCCAGTTATAAATTTTATAGTTTTATTTACAAAATATAATCTATATACACTGAGTGGGCAAATGATTATGACCATCCCCTTAATACAGTGTTGGGCTACCTTTCACTCTTATTACTGCTTGCATTCTTTGGGGTATGGATTCTATGAGATGTTGGTAGGTTGCAGGAGGAATTTGAGACCACCTCTGAAGAACTGCACCTTCCAATTCCTGCAGATTTGATGGTGCTAGATCCCGCTGCCTGATGGCCCGTTCGATCTCATCCCACAAATTCTCAATGGGATTGAGATCTGGCGATTGTGCAGGCCAACGAAGCAAGGTAAACTCTCCGGCATGTTCTTCGAACCATCTAAGGACGATGCCTGCCTTATGACAAAGAGCATTGTCCTACTGGAAGTATCCATCCCCGTCAGAGTACACCATTAACATAACGGGATGTACTTGATCTGCGACAATACTTAAATAATCTTGGGCACGCACACGTCCGTGCAGAGGAATCAAAAGACCTAAACAATGCCAAGAAAACATCCCTCAAACCATAATACTGCCGCCACCAGCTTGAAGTGTTGTGGCAATGCAGGTGGGGTCCATGCTTTCGTGTTGTTTTCTCCATATTCTAACCCTGCCATCTGCATGATGCATTTGAAATCGTGACTCTAATTATAGTACCTAGGGTTTAATATCAGCCAGCGAGGCAATGCTTGCGAAGAGAGAATTACTAAGGCCATAAGGGAGTGGTCGACACCCTCAACAGTTTCCCAACTTAGGGGGTTCCTTGGTACGGCCCAATTTTACAGGGCGTTCGTCCCCAGGTATTCTTTGATAACAGCTCCGCTATTTCAGTTGCTAAGAAAAGACGAGCCTTACATATGGGGAAAGATTCAGCAACAAGCTTTCGTCGAACTGAAAGAAGCGTTTGTTAAGCCTCCTATCTTAAAGATCTTCGATCCGAAGACGCCCCTTCACATCATGTGCGACGCTTCATCGATCGCCATTGGGGCAGTAGCAACGCAGCAGTATGGATCTAAGCTGTTCCCCATAGCCTACGAATCGCGCCATTTCAGAGAAGGGGAAATTCAGTTGTCGGCCTATAATAAGGAGCTACTTGCTATAGCGCACGTAGCAAGAATATGGAGGCATTATTTAAAGCAATCTTCCACTGTCATCTACACAGACAATCAGTCGGCGGCCAAGCTGTTAACACAGGCCAAGCTTTCGCAGCTACAAGCTACGATTCTTCAAGACCTGCTGGATTTTAATGTTATGCTAAAGCATATTAAGGCCACAGAAAACTTCATTGCTGACGCCCTATCAAGATGGGCAGTAAGAGATGATCTTCCGATTGAAGTTATCATCGACAGCTTTCGAGTGACTCAACAGCCGGCGAGCATGTCACGTGGATTTCGGCAGAGATACCGATCAGCGAAAGTGAAAGAAGCTGATGACACGAAGAGATTACGTCAGGAAATGAGAGCCACTACGAAAGCGACATGTGAAGAAAAGAAAAAAGAAAGAGTGGAGCGTGGCAGCAGCAAGGATGGTCGAGAGAGCGAGCCGGAGCACGAAACAGCCTAAAATTGAAGGCGTGTGCTAAGCTAAGGAAGCATGTCTGGTGTCAAGAAAGAAATGACGAGCATTTCTGCATGAACGAAACGCCGGCAGGAAAGACTTCTCAAGGCGTTTCGACGGCGCTTCGACGGCGAGCAGGTGAAATCAGCGAGAGAGAGCGGCCCTCGTCAACCGTTACGCAACGAGCGGGAACCCATCTTCTCAGCATATCCGAACGACGAAGAATGGCAGAGCCGTCTATCAAGGGCTATCGAACAGATTATTGATGAGCTACACGGCGATATAAACCAGGAAAGCGACCGAGAAGGGCGAGGGAGTTTTGCCAGCATCCCGCACACCACCGTCAGAAAATGGACCGTGCCCGATGAGAGAGAGAGCGAAACGCAATTTCTTCGGCTTATTTTCTCCAGGTATGAACTTTCTCTGGTGATTTATGAAATAGACAATTTAATCGCAGCAAGAGCGGTGTCCAACCTCACGGTATTAGCTACGGAGATTGGAGCGACGCAAATTGAACTTTTACAGGTGGCGTTTACATACGACGCAACAGGACTTGCTATCGGAGATTCGATTCTTGGGGTTTATCCCTTTTCCCTTTGCGCCTATTTCCTTAGAGGAGCCGGGGGATTGATCCCACGTCTCAGTCATGAACTTAACTAACGTAATTATTTAACTCATGCATCTAAGTGCCGTTAGTTCCATGCATCATGCAATGCCGTCGTCTTTGCAATAATTTTAATTGACAATTCAAAGCACGGAGGAGTGTATACGGGACGTTTATTTATCCAATGTTTTGCCAGTGTTTTATACGGTTCGACATGTATACGGCATCCATAGTTATTTTGATGTTTCCATTGTAGCAGCGGCGTTCGTATGTTCAGGCAAATTTTCGACGGAGCGCCTCACATCACCACATCAGCGTAGTGTCGTAAGAGTAGGAAAAGATTTCGGGAGCAGATTTATCTACAATTCCTACCTTAGCAGTTCGGCTAGCGACAGCTTCTTCAGGGGTCAACGTTCAAGAGTATGCGGATCACGTGCCGACATTGGGTGCTGCGTCACATTGGCTAGATCATTGCTAATATTCATCGTTAGGCCCGTCGCAAATTGAGAAAGTCGCCTCTACATTTGCAGAGAGATGTTTAGTGCGAATGCGCACGGGGTGAACGAAACGCGTCACTTCCTCCTCTCTACATCGAAAAGTAGAAGTAGAGAGCAGTAGAAAAATTTCTACTTTGGTTCTACATTTTCCTCCTTCCACTCTACATTTTCAACCAAATAAACATGGCGGCGCCTCGTAACGAAAGAGCAGGAATGTTCATGAAGGCCCCTTTCTCCTTACGACGAGTAAGGACTGTCTGGTGGGGCCACGCTTTCTTTTCAGGGAATTTTGATTCGCTTTGCGTTCTTCTTCGTCTTCTAAAAAAAACAGAATAGCAGCAAGGGCAGCAGGATCAACATCGTCGAAAGCATCCATCATGAGAGACGATGGATGAGACGAATAGATCACAATGGAGCATGCGCGATCGCCACAGAACGGTTGCCTGTAGAGACTCCAATTTGCGGCGTGCGAGCTCGCGTGCTAGCAACATATGACGTCTCGCAGATGCTCTGACGTCAAGTCTCCTCTACAAATGTAGAGGCGACTTTCTCAATTTGCGACGGGCCTTATGTGCATGATGATTCGGTTTGTGTGTGTGTCCCGCTAGATTAAAGTGATTATTCAAGGCGTATTATTTTTGTGCTATATATATGTGAGATTTTTTAAGAGTCCTGATCTCTTAACGGTGCTTCAAGTGCTCTGTGGCGAAGCAAAGAGCGGTGTATTGTGTCTGCCTGTTCTATTGTGCAAGTTTCTATGCTCCTAAATCTACAGAGCTAAGTGCCTTGTAATTTTATCGTCATGTGCGTGAATTTCAAAGATGCAGTTTTGTTCTTTTGTGAATGTGCAGCGAAGGCTATGTGATTCATTATTAGCTGTTCCACAAGTGTAGTGCACGCTACGTCTTCGTCACATTATCTTCCGCCATATTCTACAATAGTGTCCAGTCGTCTCGGCGAGTTACATAGCCTCGTCATTCGTCTGGAATCCATTTCACAACTTCATTCTAGGGTGTGGTGACTTTTTCTACTTCGACCTCAACTGGACTTTAACTTATATCTCAAGTGTTTTGACTACCAATTTCTTTACACTCGAGATCCTGTCCTCGTCGTTGCTTACCTGCATTCGCAATTGCTCGGTCGTTCGGACATTTACCTGTTTTCGTCTCTATGTTGGTCTAACGTGATAAAAGTTTAATACTTGAAATTCAAAGACATCATTCACGTTTTGGACTCCTACCTCGGACCCAGCTACAATTCGAAAAGCCAACGAATTGCGTTAGAACTTTCAGATCTTCATTTAAGATAAAAAGAAGAACTTTGACTTTTGCATTTTTTTTGGTTAACAATTTATCTTCCACTGCCTATTTATAATAGTCATTTTCTTTTTGTGTTTTGTTTCCGTTTGCAGCGCCACCTTACGGGAGTTTGCAGAATTTGCGAATCAATAAAACTTTATTTTTCTTTTCATTCACGTTCCTAGTCTCTTGTTCATTACTCTGCAGAAATCCACATGACACAATGCTACTGTCCATCGAGCAAGAATTAATCAGTAGTGGTTTTCTGAACATGACACCGAGTTGCAACATCTGCCATGACCAGCGCAAAGTCCGGATCTGAACCCGATCGAGAATGTTTGGGACATGTTGGAAAGATACAAATCGTCGAAGGCATCCGCTTCCATCTACTCTGCAGGACCTGAAGGTCTCTCTGACGAATGCATGGTCTGCGATTACCTTACCTGCACTGCAACACCTTGTAGAGTCCATGCCAAACCGCGTATGTTCTGTAAATACAGCCAAAGGAGGGTCAATACCATATTGAACGAAGGTTGCTAATTAAGTGGCCGGTGTGTGTACAATTATACAAATTTTATCTGGCAACAGCGAAAAATCTTTCGGTTACGAAATGGCCGCTAGAGGCACTGTTAATCAAAATGGCGCCGTCCATTTCCCCACGACTCACAGCAACTGAAGCAGCAGATAACTCAAGTGCTTGAATCAATAACAGAATATTTTTTTATCAGGAACTGAAATACCGCATAGATATTAGCCGTGTCACCGGAGTGAACACATAGAACATCTATAGAAATCTGGATAATACGTACTCTGGTTTAAACATTTTAAAACGGGTTACTGGCCTTTGTTAGTTGTCCCTATCTTTCCGTCGTGACTCTAGACTTATTTAATTAGCCTCCAGTTTGCGTTTCGGATTTAATGTAAATTAACTAAATTGTTATCTTGAATGGAGAGAATCCATTTCGAATAATCAAGAGTTTCCACTAGATCTCAGAGCTCACTGATCATCTCCCCAATGCTATGCAGTTTCTATGTTGAAAAATAACGCTGGCAGAAATATCCTAGAGTTTTTAATGCTGCGTTTCTCACGTTTCACTGTATCTGTGTGTGTTCAGTGTAAATCAGTCGCTCTAACTCTCAAACTTACATGGCTACAGTTCTTCTTCCGGGGATTCCTTAGAGATTCACTGTTCATGCAACATGTTAAAAATTTCAAATATCTGATCCACTGCAGTTATCACACTAGAAATTCTATGCTGCATGTGGCAAAGAATTGATTACAAGTGGGAAGGTTGTCAACTTGCAATTGAAATTCATATTAGTCATCCTTATATGACCTAAAAGCCTTTGAAAGCATTTTGGCTGTCAATTTAAAACGTGCATCTGGCAAACAATGAATGTTCTCTATGTCTTGCAAAACTTCTT
>JAHWFO010049958.1:49401-82147 GCA_023313115.1 Rhysida immarginata
TGCATCTGGCAAACAATGAATGTTCTCTATGTCTTGCAAAACTTCTTTCTCGTCAAATTTGATATCTACAAACAGAAACGAATCAATAATAATATACTGCGCAATAGCTTACATTATTTTCCAGCGCTATACAGGGTGTCCCAAAATGGAAGGACAATAAGTGACTATCGTGATCCTACGCATGATGACAGACTTAAAGTTCTTTATGCAAAATGTTCAAAAATCAAATTTTATAGATTTAAACGTCACGCGTTTATATTTTTATTAAAAATATAAAATTAATTTAAAATATTGTTACTCTACAAGACCTTCTCTTCACCTGTGTTTTTTGTCCACTTCAGTCTCCATAAGACTCCACCTAATTATTTGTGTTTCTCCACACTGAATGATTTTTATTAAGATTTTATTATTTTATTTTATTTCTATTTTCCATTAAAAGAAGTATATATTTTTAATTAATTTTATATTACTACAACTCCTCTCTTATATAATTATTAAAAAGATGTTGAAAAAAGTCATTTAATCTGAACAATTCCTGCTATTTTTTCGAGGCATATCGTCACCTTACTTCTAAAACGTCGTACGTCTAATTTAACAAACTAGGATCCCCCAATGATCGAAATTCGATCACATTTCTGAGAAAAAAAATGTATGTTTAATCGTTTTACCCTCAATCTTGCTTATTAATAAACTTTGAAGAATAGATAACGCAATAAATATCCAAAATGCTTTGCATGACATTTCTGACACTCCCGATTCATTTCACCGCAATATCCAAAATGCTTTGAAAATTTCTCGGAATAATATTTAAAGCACGTCTAAAAATATCTTTTAATATATCTATCGAATTATTATCTAAATGTAATATTTATATTTATCCAATTATCTATATATAATATTTATATTTAAGCTACATTACCCCTCCCTATCTCTGCGCCTCTCCCCCCGTCCCATTGTGGAAAATTAAGGTCTGTTTCGGACCAAAAATCGATAAATGTTTTGTTACTAAAGAAAGAGCGTTAACAAAATTTTTAAAAAATAAGTAAAAATCAAAAACTTCAAAATTGGTATTTATTTTATATTTAACTAAAAATATTACTTTCAAAATGTATGAAAAAAACCTTAAATTGCTTAGAAAACGAGAAAAAATACATAAAATGCTTACCTACTAATTATAGAGATATTTTGAATAGTTGGTTAATAACAGTTTTTAAGCAGTTGTTTCTATGGAATAATGTATAGGTACATGAAAGGTACTATATTATACTTGGGGACCTTCAGGTTCTGGAATCAGTTCGTTGAGTTAATTTGAGTTAATTTGATATTTATTATTTAAAAAAAAAATAAAAAGGCAATGCTACATGCGTTGACAAATATGGAGCACAACCTGTTCCTTAATGCTACCTTTTTGAAACGCTTTTTACCTGTGTTAACGTGAACAAATACGCAAACAAAATATATTTTGCACATCTACAGCACAGGAACTTTCCAACCAAATAAATTTCATGCGTATTCGTTCACGTTAACACAGGTAAAAGTGCATAACAAAAAATGTGTTGCCGTATTTATACCGGGTGTTCAATTTATCTGAAGACATTGAAATATCTCGAGAACCACACATCGGATCAAAAAAAGTGTGGAATGAAAAATGTCCGTCTCGAAGGGGGACATCTAATGATACCAAACTCGACCCTCCACCCCCACCAGGTGGGGGAGGGAGGAGTTAAAAATTTAAATAGGAACCCCCATTTTTTATTGCAGATTCGGATTCTCCAGAAAAAATAACCCCAATTTGACCTACGATTCGAGTCATTTCGGTCACAGATGGCGCTATAATCGACAAAAATCAAAATGGGTAAAAAATCGTTGAAAAATGGCGATAAGCTTTAAATCTTCAGTAATAAAAAGTTATTTTCTTCTATGTCAATGTAAAAGCATAAGGAAGTTTCACTACTTCCCTTCTATGATTTTGGTAGCAGTTATTAGATGGCCAGTCCGTGCCTTCTCAACCACAGTCCCAGTTTCTTGGAATTTCTGAATAAGGCACCTGACAATGCCGTGTGAAATTGGAGGTCTTTCTGGGTCCCGGTTGTTAAAATCTGTAGCTATGACACGAAAACTTCGGTCTCCAGACATCAAAATGACCTCAATTCTCTCCTCCGTGGTCAAAGCCATCTTCAGTTACCTACTACAAAATGAAACAAAAAAGTGTTGTAACTGTTGAACCATAACTGCTACTTCAAATCTGTTTACAGGAATGAAATTGTCAGAAAATACTGATGTTATTTGATATATCACACGAACCCCTTTCCACTTTTAGATTCCATATGGCTGATTTCAAGATGGCGGCCATGTTCGGTACATACTGTAAAAGATAGATCACCCATACCTTACTGGAATATTCAGATTTCCGAAATCTTGCAAGGTTTTCGAAAAAACAGGGTGTACTGCGACTTTTGAACTACGCCACCGAAAATTGACAGGTATTGGAAGGGCTACATAACAGCCCTTTCCGACTTCAAATTCAGCTATTGCAAAATTAGGAAAGCATGCAAAAATGAGGTTTCGTAGTTCCAAGAAAGGCATATCAAATGTGGTAAATAACATTAGCAAAAGCAGAAGTGGCGCCATACCTGAGGGTAAAAAGTTAGCCAATCCGAGACGTCGTCCGGAAATTTGGGGCTCTCATAATCAGATGCAACCCATCCACGGCCTATTGCGCAGAAAATAGGAACATCTATGTACGCGGTAAACACAATCATCGGCCGTGATTTTATAACTGGAGAAGCGACACAAAAGCCGCGTCCATAAGTTGTTGCAGTGCCATGTTCAACAGCGACAGACCAACTTACGCAGACTGTATGAACGATACTTAGCGGATGAAAACTGGAAATACGTGATCACAGAAGATGAAGCGTATATTTATTTAGGCGTTTTCAATAAAAGACAAGCCCTTTTACAGCCCAAGGGGTTCTAAGGATTTCAGAAAACGGTACCGTGAATACAAGGAAACATTTTCAAAAGTTTTCATGATCGTGGCAGGTTACAGGTACAATGGAAGGTAACTTTACACAGAGTTGAGTCAAAGGCCAAAATCAACGCCATTTGCTATCAGACTAACGTTCCAAACCCCATATTTACCCTTGACTTCCCGGTTTGTACGGTACAGAAATAAACAATGTATGGCGCCGTCAACTCGCCTGTTCCTGGAACGCATGCAAGAAGATACCGGAATCCGTTCCATTCTATTCAGCGACATACCCATCCAAAAAAAAAATTAACAGTGGGTCCGGTTAAGTCAAAAATTCGCTCCGTCCATGTGGATTCTTACGGCCAACAATGGGGAATTGACATAAAAGAGGACAAATTAAAATTTGTGAATTTTTGTGAATATCATCAATTGGATATTTCCTCACCCAACCATAATTTCTCTGTAATCTTAAAGAAATTGATAATTGGGACTAGTCAGTGTTTGTATAATGCTCTATAGAATGCATTCGTTCATATATCTGTCATTAATAGTTTTCATGTTATAAAATTTTTCCTGATCAACGTTTTTCCTGATATTCACTATTTACGCGTGGCAACCCAGTTTCGAAACGTACTTCCTGTTTTTGCTAAAATGAACTTGGAAACCATTAGTAAAAATAGTTAAATATAAATAGTTTCTGGTAACTAATATATTTTGAAAATATATATAGTAGTTTTTATTACAAAACGGAAGTTACTTTCTGAATAAGCCTCGTACAATAGTTTTTCCTAATACGTAAACTTTATTTTAGCAAAAACAGGAAGTATTGTGTTTTTTAAACAATTAATAGCCAACTTAATTATAACAAACAAAAATACAGGCCATCTTGTAAGGATAAAGAAAAAAGGAAAAGGATGTAGATTCATCAAAGGAAAAAGATATGGAAATAGCTAGAGAGATATATGGCTTTTTAATAATATATTTGAGCATATATAAGCTTCCTATTTGGTAGTGATGGAAAAAATTTTTGTTAGTATTATGGGGATGACAAAAAGAATCTGTAGGAGGAACTATTGTACGAGGCGCATTCAGAAGTTAAGTTCCGTTTTGTAATAAAAACAAAACTATTAAACATATTTTCAAATTTTTTTTCTTTACCAGATTCTAAACTTTTAACTGTTTTTCTACGTAGTTTCCAAGTTTATTTAAACACCTGTAATAGCGCTCAATAAGCTCCTACATGCTCACTTCATAGAAGACTGCCGTCGGTGAGGAAAGTCACGCAGTTTTCACTTTTCATTGTCGTCGCTGAAATGCAGTCTGCCGGCGAATTCATTTAGATCCCGGAACAGGTGATAGTCACTGGACGCGAAATACGGACTGTGAAGCGGGTGGTAAAGTTGTTTCTGACTAATCAGATATTTTGATTGGGAACAACTTGACCATCCGCCTTATAGTCCGAAACTCGCGACAGTGACTACCACCTGAATAGTCGGTATTTAAAACAGTTCGTCGACAGACTGCATTTCAGGGACGATGAAAAAGTGAAAGCTGCGTGGCTTTCCTCACTGGCGGAAGACTTCTATGAAGTAAGCATGCAGAAGTACCGGGTGGGCAAGAAATAACGTGAGGTGTTCAGAGTTCGCTAGCGGGAATTCTATTAGGCCAAATGCAGTACATTTTGGTGTATATACTAAGTGGAACATGCAGTTTCGATTTCTGCAAAAAAAAAAAAATAGTAACAAAAGTCACCATAGGGGGCGCTTATTTCAAGAAAACAATGAATACCTTAGAGTCAAATGAACAAATACCGTACAAACCAACTTTAGTAACAACAATAAACAATGTTTTATTTTTAATTACAAATGTGTTTCAATATGACCACCAGTGTGCTGTTCCAATAGCTTCATGCGGTACACGACATTTTCTACGGCAGCTCGCAGCATATCTGCAATAATTTGTCTGATATGTAACGTTATTTGATCCTTTAAGGTTGAGAGGTCAGGAACATGTGCTTGATACACAAGGCTTTTCAAATATCCCCATAACCAAAAATCACAAGGGTTGAGATCAGGCGACCTGGGTGGCCATACCAAGGGAAATGCATGACTAATTATTCTGTTGTCTGAAAAACGTTCTCGCAAGATCTGCTGCACCTGACGTCCGATGGGCGGTGGCGCACCATCCTGCATAAAAATGGTAATATCGAGACAACCCTTTTCCTGCAATCGTGGATTCACAAAATTCTCAAGCATATCGGCATACCTGGCAGAATTGACGGAACCAGTCACCGGTCCACGGGGACGGATTTCTTCAAAAAAGTACGGGCCGATGATGAAAGAAGCAGTAAAGCCGCACCAAAATGTTAGTTTCGATGAATGCATAGGAGTTGGCAGACACACTTGTGGATGTGATGCAGCCCAAATACGGCAGTTGTGAGTATTGATATCACCATTCAAATAAAAATGTGCCTCATCACTTCATAAAATTTTCCATGGCCATGCATCATCCACTTCCATACGTGCTAAAAATCTCAACGAAAAGTCAGTTCGGGTACGTTCATCTCCAGGAAGCAATTGTTGAACAGGTGTGAGTTTATAGGGATAAAATATCAATATCTTATGCAATATTTTCCTCACCGTCGAATATGGGATATCTGTTTGGCGTGCTATTGCGTGTGCACTGCTGGTACCCTGCACGGTAGTCATCTCCTGTTCCACAACAGCAGTTGCAACTTCTTCAACGTGTTGCTGCCTGATTCGATGCGTCCCCGGCTTGGTTGCACTCCTAGAGTTCCGGTAGATTCAAATCGTTTAATCATTTTCCGTAAGTTAGTTATACTCATCGGTCCTCTTCTTAACGTTTTCAATCGCCGGAATTCACGAAGGGCAGCACTTGCATTGTCGCTCTTCTGATAAAACAACTTGACTAATAACGCCCGGTCAGGCAGAGTAAGCGTCATCGTCAGGCCATTCGTTCGTGAATGATGGGAAATCTTCAGCCTTGCCTTTTATTGTCATGATTGCTCAACACGGAACGCGCTTATGCAAATGTATTCATTGTTTTCTTGAAAAATAAGCGCCCCTATGGCGACTTTTGGTACTATTATTGTTTTTTGTTTTTTTTTTTTGCAGAAATCGAAACTGCATGTTTCACTAAGTATATACACCAAAATGTACTGTATTTGGCCTAATAGAATTCCCGCTAGCGAGCTCTGAACACCTCACGTTATTTCTTGCCCATCCGGTACATTGAGCGCTTATGACAAGTGCTCAAATAAACGTGGAAACTATATGAAAAAATAGTTAAAGGTACATAGAATGTGGTAAAGAAAAATTTCTGAAAATATAAGAGTTGTTTTGTTTTTATTACAAAATGGACTTTCTTTCTGAATACGCTTCGTATTTGACTGATTTTGGATGGATTGAATAAGAGGACTTAAGGAGCTTTGCAGTGTTAAATAAATGTTTTAAAATTCCCAAATATTATAGGGTGGCGCAAAGAAATGGCACTATTTCAAATAATCTTAAAGAATGCAAATGAATGTATTTTATTGGTTTGCAAGAAATATGAAATTCTGTGGAACTTCTGTTTACCTTATTCAGTATACTAAGGCGTGATGCAAATTCCGACCCAAAAAAAAGAGTTTTGAAAACAGAAAAAAATAGTTCAAAGTTTTGCTAACAGACAGCGCCACTATACTTCGTTACAATCAACTTATAAAGTTTAATATATTTAATTTATGAATCAAATAAATATAAAATGAATTTTAGGTTTTAGATGATATTTATGACTTCGTAACTAAAAAGAAAAGTTAATGTGTATTTTTTTTCTATTGTTATATTTTTCTTTTTCATTTCGTTTTTATACTGCTTAATTGCAAGCTCAATGATGCATTTAATTCAATTTGGACAGGGTAACTTGTTGAAGTAATCAGAAAGCTAAAAAAATTTGAAAAACAAATGTCACTGAATCTCCCTCATGAAATTAAAAAAGTTTCGAAAATGAATAATCAAAAATTAAGCTATAAATTTTGTAGTCTAGATTTTTTATTTACAATTATTTGACATCTTTCACAGCTCGTCTTTGTTCAAACTCGTCGTAAGTGAAATGAACCTATAAAAATTAGTTTTAATTAATCTGCATTCATTTGTACATGCATGTTGCTAATTATGAAAGAAGAAAAAAGAAATGAAAGTTTAAAGAAATTATGAAATCAATGTTATAAAATAATCTTTACTCACAAAAAGCAGTCTTCAGAGCGTTATAATCTTTCTTTCGAACTTTTCTATGTATCCTATGAAGCTATTCCTTTTGTCTCTTCTGATCGTTCTCCCAGTTGGAATATATAACATTAATTTCCCCTTTCCACTGGAATTAGTGCGGTTTATCGCACAACAGTTTGGCATAATGATTACGAGCCCGGATAAAGCGAAAGCTTGTTCGCGATATATTTCATCTCTAAATCTTAGAGACACTCTTATTTTATAACACTCTAATAATGCTAGGAGTTGCTTGTATTAATAAACAAAGTTCTGAAATTTGGTATTTTTTGGTCAAACATCCGTTAAATTCGCACCTGCTTCTAAGTAATTTTCAAAACACACTGAGGCACATAGAAACCGTTCACGCGGAACAACTCAAAATGGCTGTTATGGTCCCGTGATACCGATGAGCCAACCATTCGGCATGCGGCACAGTTCACTCGAGATCGACAATCGAAGAGACAATCGAACAGTGAAGTGTACATTTGTTCAGGTGGGACGTAAGCAGTGCTTACGCGAGTTTCACTCTTCCGGAATAAATTCCACATGAAATACACTGAAGTAGGCAAGAAGCCAGAATAACCCAAAGAGGTCTTCCACAACCTAAACAGGTCTTTCACTCGAGTGCCTCTAATTTTAATTTTCTTGTAGCGCCATCTGTTGTTTGTTTTGTGAACTAAAGTAAACCTTGACTGCATGTCAGTTTGAATTTGTTGCGGCCAATGTTATCTATACGACTTCTGGATCGCTAAACTTGTGGAGAAAACGCGTAGCCGAAATTCAAATCACCAGGAAAACTAGTCTATTACTTTTGTGGACGCTACGCAATATCTAACCATCTAATAATGAAATAAATCCATATTATATTACGGTTAATTAGTATATAAGGATCGTACAAATGAAAACGAAAATTATTTATTTTATCCAAAGTGTATACAAGGAATTTACAAATACTCTCCAAATACGTTAAGGCATTTATCCTACTGTATAATAAGGCGTGTAATTCCTTTATGGAAGAAGTCTTTTGGTTGCGTGTGAAACCATCGTTCGACTGAAACCATCTTCTTTCACTTCATCGTTCGACTGAAACCTGCGATATTTCAGATGTTTCTTGAGATCCTCAAACACGCGAAAGTCACATGGGGATATGTCAGGGCTGTAAGGTGGATGCTGCATTGCTTCCCAGTTGAACTTTTTGATGAGGTCTACCTTTGCTTTCGAGGTGTGAGGACGCGTGTTGTCGTGGAGAAGAAACCCTCATTCTGTAAGATGTCCAGGACGCTTGCTTTTGATGGTCACGCGCAGTGCTTTCAATGTTTCCCCATATCGTGCTGCGTTAACTGTGGTGCCTTTTTCAAGAAAGTCCAGAAAAACCGGGCCTTTGCGATCAAAAACACGGTCAACATCACCTTCCCCGGGCTGTTTGCGATTGCTTTTGATTTTTTCGGAGGTGGTAACCCAAAATGCTTCCATTGACGACTTTGACGTTTGCTTTCGGGCTGGAAATGAAAGCACCAAGTTTCAACTCCTGTAACGATTCTGTCGAGGAAACTCTCTCCTTCCTGTTCATAGCGAGTCAAATGTTGCAGGGACATGGCCAATCGAACTCCAAGTTGTTCTGATGTCAAATTATGCAGGACCCATTGTTCCTGATAATGGATTGAACAGTTCCACGACTAAGGCCAGTGTCACAACTTTTTGAATTAGCAGAATTATAAAATTACTTCTGAACAGAGAGGTAAGGGACGGGAGACGAATATTGCTAATTTAAAGAATTTTAATAGACAAAGATCAATAAAATTGGTTTGAACAATTTCTGAGTCCTGGATAGGAAACGATTTCTGAGCCAGCAATTCCACTATTAAATTGATTATTAATGGAAAGCTCGACAAAATAAAAGTATTAAATTTCAATAATATTCCACAACGCCAAATCTTTGGATTGGGCCGATTGCGATGAAGGCGACGTCGTGAATTGAACATCTGTATGCTCCACTTCCTCCGAATAGGATGGTATCCTTGGCGAGAACCGATGGCGGGCGGCTGGCAGGTAAGTTTGAGCGCTCACCATAGAAACTGATAACGGCGAGCTCGCAAGGTTTGGCGTCACGAAAGGGAACACTAAATGCAGTGGGAGAGAAAGCGCAATATATTACACAATGTTCAATGTGTAAATAAATTTACTGGAAGAAATTTCCTAATTTAACGAAATAAATAAACGAACAGGAAAGATGCACGTGCACCGTCTGTTCCTTGGCTCCTCCGAGCGCGAAGAATTTATTCGTGGTACTGGAAATGAGTAGCCTCGCTGGCCGTGACCGAGGGATGTCAGGGCGAACTGTTCCTCCATCTCGGAGTCTGAAGCTCGGTTGTCTATAGACGTGGATCCTCGTTTGGCCTCCGGAACTCCGTTGCTATCTCCTTGGTATATTAGTAACCACTCAGAATACTCGTAGAAGATTATTGCTCGAATATGCTCGCGTGAAAGGTCCATTTTATCCGTTGATGGTACTCACAGATGTATAGTCAGAAAGTTGATTCTTGGATGTAATATTTATTTATTTATTTATTTATTTATTTATTTAAATAAGTTAGATAAAAAAAAATACAACAACGCCCACCAGAGCCAGAATGGTCAAAGACCGACAAGTGAGGCTCAGGGAGCGAAAAAAATTAACAAGGGAAAAAATAATAAATGTTAGTAAAAAACTATCAATGGTAACAATAAATAAAACAATAGAAAATCTAAAACAAAATAAAACTGATAACAAATCAAAATTGGCCGAGGACATAATTTAGAGGGCCTAGCATAGTTTCATGAAATTAATTTAAAATTAAATAAGGCAAAAAGATGCAAATAATCAATATCGAAAATAATATAATAAATATTAATGATTTCATCTAAGTAACAAATTATGAATATGATATCATTATAAAATGTTAGTTCTCCCAACAGTAAGTGGAAAAACAACAATAATTCAAAACCACAGAAAAAAACACAGCAGCATCAAAGTTATAAACTGAATTGATATGCCAATGAACAAAGCTAATCATAATTTAAACAAAAATAAATAGTATACTACGGAAGAACTTTTACATAAAAAATGCTGAAACTAACTTAAGGCTAACATAAACAGAAATTAAACACGTAATTTTTTATAGTTTTGCGAAAAATACGATAAGGAGACAATATACGAATTTCAGGAGGCACCTGTGACCAATACTTAACACCGACAAAAGATATACATCTATTCCTATAATTCAAACGAGACATTGGAAAATAAATATCTTGAGCGTTCCTGGTCGGATAATTATGCCTATCGTTATTGCAGCAAATAATTAAAGGAGTAGTAACAGTAAGTAAAGAATTGACAATCTTATATACAAACGAACAGAATTGAAGAAAATAAATCTGTTGCACAGTCAGAAAACGCAAGCTAGAAAAATAGTGGGTTACAGATGACCGCTTAGGAACATTGAGAAAAGTACGGAGAAACCACTTCTGGAGCTTAAGGATCCTAGTTAAATTGTAAGTATTGGTAGAGCCCCAGAATATTACTCCAAAACAAAGAGAAGAATGGATCCATGAATAATACAATAATAGTAAAATGTTGCGAGGTAAAAAATTTAACCTGAAAATCAGGCCTTGTCTCGTGTTTAGCTTGAGCAGAAGGGAATTCAAATGGGAATCCCAGGAAAGATCATAAGATAGAGTGAGACCCAAATACTTAAAAGAAGTAGTTCTCGTAACAAGAAGACTACCATAATAAATTGGAAAAAAACTCGATATATTTAGCTTATTGCGTTGATGGAAAGGCATAACTTTTGTCTTATCAATGTTTAATTCCAGAGAATTGGCCATACTCCGATTCCTTAACTTATCTAGAGCATCATTCAAAGAAATAAATAAAGCGTTGATGTCGTGGTTAGAAGATAATAAAGTAACGTCATCAACATATAAGATAATTTTTGTGGAAGTAAAAAATGAAGGTAAATCATTTATAAATAAATTAAATAGTAGAGGGAAGAGTATAGAGCCTTGTGGAACTCCAGTATTCTTAGTTATAATGGAAGAAGCTGCTCCTGAATAAGCCATAAACTACTGTTGGTTAGAAAGAAAATTAGTTAACCATGCTAAGGGTGGGCCATGAATATTAAATATAGTGGCAAATTTTAGTACAAGTAAATCAATTGGCACCGAATCAAATGCTTTAGTGAAATCAACGAAGATCACCGCCACATATTTATTGGAGGCCATTTCAGAGGAGATAAATTCAATGAGCTCATAACATGCAGTATCGACACTTCTGCCAGGAGTGAATCCAGGCAGGAGGGGGGGGGGAGAGAAGGGTCGTCTGCGGCGGTGAAGGATGCGGGAGAACATGGAGGTCGAATATCCATTGGAGTGGGCGAGGTGTCGGATTTTGCGGAGTTCTGAAGATCTGGATAGAGGGCAGAGGGGGAGCTTCAGGGCACGGTCGATTAGGAATCTTAGTGAGGCTTGTTTGTGGGTGGGGGTGTGAAGAGGAATGGTGTATTAAGTTGGAGGATGTAGTCGGTTTACGGAAAACAGAAAAGGAGAAGCAGTTAATGTGGGGGTTGTTGGTGATGAGGATATCAAGTAAAGGGATGGACCGGTTAGTTTCTAGTTCAAAAGTTAATTGGATATGTGGAGAAAAGGAGTTAAAGGTGTTATCAATATTAGTGGGGGTAGTGGATCGGGAGTCAAAAAGGATAAGGATGTCATCGACTTATCGGAAATTTGCGATGACAGAGGAATTATTGAGGAGGGGGGTGACGTGTGTTAATTCCAGGTGCTGTAGGAAAACCTCAGACAGAAAACTGCTGAGTTGGGATCCCATTCCTAGCCCTGTGGGTTGGGAATAGTAAGAATTGTTAAAGGAGAAGTACTTCTGTGATGAAATAACAGAGGATAGCTAGTAGGTCAATAGAATCAGGTTTAGGGAAAGACTTAGTATTATGTAACAGTCATCCAAGGATAAAAAGGGTGGGGGTGACGGGGACGTTAGTGTATAAGTTGGTGATGTAGAGGGACATAAGGGAGAGGTGCTCCTCAGTGTGGAGGGAAGAAAGGGACTCAGTAAAGGTGAGGGAGATGCGTATGTTGTAAGTATTAGGAAGGATTTTCAGGTTAAAGAGGAAGGTGGAAAGGCTTTTGGCGACGAGGTGGGCAGGAGCAGGGGAATAGTTCACAACGGGACGTATAGGCATGTTAGGTGTATGGATCTTGACTAGGGCATTAAGGTTGGGTGAGTGAGGGTTAGGGGGGGATGAGGCGTCGGAGGTATCGAAATTCATAAAGCCTCCGCTGCTTGCTTCTCGTTGAATTTCTTCCTCCCGAGCTTGTGAGCAAAATGTCTTACACTGTGAAACGGCGAGCATACGGCGTGGCTTCGACTGCGTTGCCCGTGGCTTGGAGAGAGAAAACGTACGAGTCCTTATCAGCTGAAACTCTTCAGTCGGCGCACCATAGTTCTCCTGCATACGACTATGGCTGGGATCGACTTCCTAACATTTACAGTCAGAAATTGATTAAGTGAGGAGACGGAATTTTCCTTACTTCGACTCGTGTATTCAGGGCCAGTAATTCTTCCCTGGTGCAAGGACAAGCATAAACCCTCCTGAACGGGTGGAGATCGAGACATGGACTTAATTGCTCTTTCTCGTCCTTCTATTTTATAGCGATCCTTCCTTGTCTCAATTTGCATGCATCGCCATTCAGCTCTTCTGCCTCGTCGATTAATGATGGTGGGGTGCAGCTGCTTCAAAGCTTGAAGGAATTTTTTTTCCTCTTTTTTTAATATCACTTTATTCGATCTCTCCTGAGCTCTCAATTAAAGACGTGACAGCCAGTTTTAACAACCACGACATTCATTGTTACTCTTCTGGTTTCCTTCAATTTTGGCTTTGGAATCATCCGTGATGGCGCGGATTGCTTGTCCAGGTCGTTGATCATCATGCAATGATGACCGTCCCTCCGAAAACCTCTTGCTCCATGTCCAAACACGAGTGAAGGTTAGGCAGTCATTTCCATAGAGGTTGTGCATACGAAGATGAATTTCAAAAAACGCCAAAAAACGAATTACTGCTCTCTGTTCCTGTTTCGTTGACACCATTTTGTTGTTTGGACGAAGCGGTCACTCACAGAGCTTCGAAGTTCGAGCTATCGTTCTTTCTCACGTGTTGCAACACTAGCAACCTATTGTTCAATTTGCACGTGGGATTTCGCTATTGCTGATAACAAAAACTTGCGATCTTACACTTGTTTTTTTTTTCCAACACACATTTTCGTTTTAATTTGTATGACCCTTATAACACAGTCTTAATTTTTAACAACTTTATTTATTTATATATTTATTTATGTGTATTCCAATTTATTGATTTTATTTATTTATTTATTTTAACAGAAATTGAAATTAATACAAAGAAAATAAATTCTGTTATTTTTTATTTATTTACTTATTTACTAGCAGAGGACCCGGCATTGCTCGGGATAATTACACTTGTCAGTAAACAGAACAACTTCAAAAAGCTAAATTAAACCTCCAAATTGCTGAAATAAAAACACAATCACTACAATATAAGCGAAGGCACTATCCATTCTAAAAAAAATCCGAAAGACAGTACTTTATTTCTTCACTAAAAAAATCCATGTTAGGTGATATACCAGAACTTGATTTACCGAAAAAAAAATTTTTTAAGGCCCACAATAGATAGACCTCTCCAAGGATGCCTTCTAGTCTAAATATTTTTTTACTCACGTAATCTTACTTTAGATGTACACTTGATGTTGTTGCAATTTCCTTACTTCTTTCGATGTCTGGAAGCAAAAATTGGCCATTCATCACTCTGTGTAGTCTAGCGGTCGCCAATTAATCTATTTACTTGCTTACCATTTGCTCAATACAGCACGGAGCTAAAGGAGTGCTTCCTCTATCGTCTTTCTGTCACGTATAGATTTAAATAAATGCAGTGGAATGCGTGTGAGCATAAAAACCTGGACAGGGTAGATTGAATTCGATAAAGGTAATTTATTTTATTAAAGGAAATGCCACCTTTTTAAAAAGGCAGCACGATACACTAGTATAGTTAAATAAATTTAAAGAGCAAATAAAGAATAGATTACTATTGAATGTTAATCTATAACAGTCTACAGTTCCATAATAATAATATTGAAACCGCAATATTGAGGGGAACTCCAACTAAATCCATATAACATCAATCAAGGCTGCCTCGCTGCCTTCACATTGATCGTATCGACGCTGATGCGTTTGTCTTCGAACAGACCTATAAATTAGCATAAAGAACAATGTTAATGTTTCGCCATTCTGCTAGACGTTGGTGGAACTTGCGCGAGCTTTTATTGCGAGAGGAAAAAAAATTAGAATTACCTTGTATGGGGCCGGGTACACGCAGCCGAGGCCTTCTCGGAATTGTGTAGATAAACCCCACGGGGCAATAATGGTTTCCTGACGTGGCTGGCTCTGCTCCTCGTAGCAGCTCGCAATCTCTTCGGACAAATTGTCAGAGAAGGACGTTGCCCCTTGAACCGTTACGCAGTAACATAGTTGCAGGACACCAAAAGACGCAACTCGATTTGATCAGGAACGTAGCTGATGCTTGCTGTCACTCGGAAGAGCACTTCTAGCTGTTTTGAAGTGAGATGAAGCCCGTCGCTTACTCTTCCTTCCACCGTGCTTAATCGACAGTTTATTCGCTCGCGGCTAACACACTCTCCCTTTCGTGTTGGCGACGTCTCTCTTGCCTCATCCCACTGTCAGATTCAGGGCTCTCGTTCTCCGTGAGTCTATTCCTCCTGTGGCGAAATAATGAAAAAAGGAATTATCGCAGTCTTGGCGAGCGAACGCAGTCCCTTCTCTTTGCACTTTGTCACTACTGTAACTTGCGGACGCGAAGCTGGCGAATTGTCCTCTATATTTGTTCGGAAACTCTGCCTCACCTGTGTCTTCAGCTGAATTATTAGCTGGAGACACGGCAGTTCAGAAATACATTCGCTTGCACTTCTCACGTCCGTATGCTTTGAAACCCCCGGGTCTAATCTCTTTCTTCTCGCTCGCTCTCGTTCCACCAGCGCAAACGGCGGTCAAATTCGCTAGCAACGAATGGTCTTTGATTCGCGGCAAGAGATGGTACCTCCTTCTATGTGCCTGCATCAGAGGAGAACGTCGTCTGCTTAGACGATCTCCCTCTCTTGCCTCGCTTTCTCGACTGTGATATCCTCGCCCCCAATGACCGCGGATTCGACCTATAACCCTTATCGGTTGTGTTAACCTCTTTTGAAGCCCGCGATAAAATAGTATTGGCGGAATGAGCTATAGGATCTTCAGAAACCTCATTTTGTTTCTTGTATTCCGCTCAAGATTTCTTTCGCAACGAATATCGCCGCGACAGGCTTCCGCTACAACATTATTTGCCGCTTTAATATATTGAAGGGAGATATCATAGTCCATAATATATTACAGGACTGTTGCCTGTAGCCTAGATAGCGTGGGCTGGGAGAGCAAATGTGATACCGACTGGTTGTCAGCATAAATCATAGTCGGTACTTGCTGAATGTCTCTGCAGCACTTTCTTGGTGCGCTCTTTCAGGAGGGCCAAAGTAGGGGCAAAGACCAAAATGTCGTCAAAATACACTATGGCCTCTTTGTTTATTATTCCCCATAGTGCTTCATTAATAGCTTTTGTGAAGGTGGATGCCGCACCTTTTAACCCAAAGGGCATTACACGAAATTCGTACGTCCCTAAGGGAGTTTTGAAGGCTGTGTATTTGACGTGGGATGGCTTTACTCTGATCTGATAATATGCCTGAAGCACATCCAATTTGGTGAAATATTTGGCCCCTTCTAAATGGTCAAAAAGAAAGTCAGTACGGGGAATTGCGTAATTATTATTTCTTGTCATTTTATTTAGCTTACGATAGTCCTCACACATCCGTAGACCCCCATCAAAAGGATGAAGGAGGAGGTCGACGGACGTATGAGAAGCTTATCTAACAACTCACCGATCACTTTTTCCCCTTCTCACTCCTCATCCTTAGATAGCGGGTACAGCGGTGAGTTAAAAGGACAAAAGGATTGCTCCATCCGGATTTCATGTTGCGTGCCTCTGCGAGGCGGCAGTCCCAGTGGAAGCTCTTCCTTAAATACGTCCTGATATTCTCTTAAGATCTCCTGAAACTATAAATTTTCTTCATAAGTATTGCCATTGGGTATTGAACACTTACGGCCCAAAATAGCAAAAACCGGCACTTGAGGTTGTGTGTTCAGGATGTGGCACAGCTCCCCCAATGACATTAACTCGATGTCATCAGCTTTCCACTGAGGCAACCATATTTTCTTTCCACGTACCATAATCGCACATTTTTTGCTGTCCCAATTAAACTAGATATGCTTATCTTGCATCTATAGCATACCCAATATGACATGGAAGCTTTCTATACGCACCACATTGAGGCTCACTTTGGCCTCATATTTCCCACTTTTAACCAGCACTAGCGTGGCCATTTTGTTAATATCAGCGGATCGTCCATCCGCAAAAGTCGCCGCCTTGTTCTGAGTGGCTATGTCCGTAAGTTTCAAATTCAGCTGCTTGGCTATACGGTCATCGATGTAATTTTCGAGAACACCCGTGTCGATTAAAGCCTTGCATGATTTGTCTTTTATTAGCAGCTGCACTACAAACAGAACATTTCTTGTGTCATTATGTATAAAATTATTTGGTGGTGGCGGTGGTGTGTTTTGCACTTTTATCCGATTTCTGATGACAAAATTTGGCTAAGTGACCCAGTTTACCGCAGGCAAAGCACTTTATGTTTCTCTTGTTTCTAGCGACCTTTACCTGGTTTTTAGTATTAATGGCATCAATTTGCATGGGTTCGTCTCTAGGTAAGTCCCCCAAGTCATGTGCCCGGTACCAGCGTTCTATGAACGTGATTTTAATTTAACGTGTGCCTGTCATCTTTTCATTTTAATTGAGCAGTTAAATTGTCCGGCAGGGCCTGAATCAGGAAATGTAGCTGCTCGCGCAAGATGAATCGACTAATCCGTTAATCAGATATCTATAACGCCCTATGAATTCTCTGACTTTTGTTTCTTTGAGCCTAAGCTTCTGCAGCTTTGCTCTACGGGTCATTTGCGATTCCCCTCCTGCAAAAGCTCTCAAGAATCTATCTACAAAGTCTGACCAGGTTAATGGTTCATGTCGCTGCGGCTCCTTTTAGCTGCGCTGGAGCAATTTGAATACAATATCCAATGGGTATTTTCTTGCACGCGGCTACCAAAATCGTTTGTCTGAGAAATTCTTCAGGGTCCTCTTTCGGTAGCCCTGGGAAAGTGGGAAACGGTAGATTATCTACAGATCTTTGTAACGAGGTCAGCTGCAACTGCTGCACTGCCTGTATTAATGCTTGAAATTGTGGGGGAATTTGGACCTCCGCCTCAGCATTCATAATAGCTTTGTAATAAAGAAACCTGCAAAACATTAAACCCCAAACGAAGCTGAATTCATCTTTCTGAAATTTAATAAAATCTTCTATCGAAATCTACCCGCTACTCCAAAACCCACACAACGGAAGCAGCCAATAGATTCCGAAACTAAAATTAAATAAGCCAATGGAAAGGAAAATACTAAGCAATCCCAAAAAAAATTTTTACAATTCTTATTTTTTTTTACAAATTACGTCCTACGACTCACTGCTTCGAATAACGTATATAGACCCTCTGTTCAATCCACTGAGGAAATAAATCTATGACGCTAGAAAGAATGGCGAAGCAACTGCCAAAATAAAAATCCAGTCAAACGTACTCTAATTACTAAGCACCTTATAACCACTATAACCACTCGAGCTCAGCAAATCTTGCGCTCTGACTGAAAAAGATAAGCACCCACTAATACTAGTATTTATAGCAGTAGTACCTAGGGCCCGCGTTCTTTACCGGCCTTTAACAGTCAAAAAAATTTTGGAACAATAGAAGCTGTGCCATAGCCTACACTAAAGGTAAGGTACGTGTTCTCTCCAAGCGCTGTTACCAGAAATTTAGTAAATAAGAAAATGTCTGTAGCAGTGGAAACAATGCTAAGCTCACCCTAGAGGCACGTGTTCTCTCCACGCTCGGACTACCAGAAATTTAATAAAATCTTCTATCGAAATCTACCCTGTGTAACTTACCAAAAGTTGTTAGAAAAATAAATTTTTCCTTTGTCCAAGATTTGCTGAAATATATAGTTTAATTGTCATTGTTGTTTTTTGAAATTTTGCCAACAAAGGAAAAGGACACTATTAATGATTTGTTACGTCGTCTTGACTAAAGACTTTGTTGGGAGCGCGAGTGGAAGGGGAGAGGGTCAGAGGACGAAGCGATTTCGAAGAAGATAGTCATTACCTTTTTCCCGTGAAGATGATTGGATCCGGACCCAATGGGGAAGAGAAGCGATCCTTAGTGTGGAAATGATCGGAAGATCAACATGGAAATTTCGTTTCTAGTATGGTTGATGAAGGAATTAGTTCGTGAGAAGGACTAAAATTCAAGACTTAGAAGAAAATGGCGACAACGATTCGTAATCGGAAACCGCTTGATGTTATGGATGATTTAAAAAAAAAAGATTCATCTGGTAATTGTAAACAATTTGGGCCAATTTTATTTAATTAAGAATGAATTTCTGTCTCGGCTTTCCCCTTTTCTTTTCTGCTAACAGATATTGTGGATTTACTACTTGAAGCAACTCCGGTTCGAACGATGAAATCCTTGCTGTCCAGGAAGATGATTATCAATAAAATGTGTGCGTAGAAGGTATTCTATTCATCGTGATTAGCGACGGTCCCTAATTAATAATACTAATTTTTCCTGGTCTAGAACCCCCCCCTTTTACTTGCCTGTCCCCTCGTCGTTCGTCTTCTATCATAGAAGACTTCTAGCGTTTTTTTTTATTTCTACCTTTCGACATTGGCCAGAATCGGGACGGAGCGAACAGATGATGTCTTTCAACAAGCCTAATTAACTCTCATCAATAGAAACAAAACAAGATTTGGTTTTTGTTCGAAGTTGAATTTAATTCTAATTTGAGATTATTCGAGGTAATTGGGAATTGTCCAAAACAAGTATAAAGATAAAGGAAGAAAAGAAGAACTCAAATTAACTTAAAAAAAAAAACAAACGGGAAAGTAGGGGTTTATCCGAACAGATAGTGATTAGAAAAAAATAGATTTGCCTAGTGAAAAAAAAAAAAAACCATTGCCAAAAATTACATTTATCTTGTTTATTTGTTTTCGGAGGATGTGTGGCGAATAACTGTTAACTTCCCTCAAGAGTTTTTTTTTTTTAAAAATTACGCAATTACTTATTGATGAGCTTAGTCCCTGAGAAGTGTTTAAGGATTAACTAAGAAGAGTGAAAACATCCTGGGACTGAACCTTAATCAAAGTGTAACTTAAAATATTTCTTCTAGAGATTAATAAATAGCCCAGTCTAATCCGACTTTCGTCTCTGAGTTTTCCTTTCATAATTAAGACAATAGCCATTACCTGTTCGTAGTTAATATGGACGGAATCTTTATTGTAAAAGGGTGTATAGTTACTTTACTCGACTAACTGCTAACAATTGTTACACCTGTCACGTATAGATTTAAATTAATGCAGTGGAATGCGTGTGAGCATAAAAATCTGAACAGGGTAGACTGAATTCGATAAAGATAATTTATTTTATTAAAGGAAATGCCACCCTCTTAAAGGGGCAGCACGATACACTAGTATCGTTAAATAAATTTAAAGTGTAAATAAAGAATAGATTACTATTGAATGTTAATCTATAACAGTCTACAGTTCCATAATAATAATATTGAAACCGCAATATTGAGGGGAACTCCAACTAAATCCATATAACATCAATCAAGGCTGCCTCGCTGCCTTCACATTGATCGCATCGACGCTGGTGCGTTTGTCTTCGAGCAGACTCAAGGTGTCAACACACATATCCGACTTTGACGCGCACGGTTTTCATCCGACTTGAAGCGACACCAGAGTGCATGCGACTAGCAAAACACACATTTCCAACTTCCGCGCGCACGACTTTCAACCGACAAGCATTTTAACTCGAATTGTGTCCGTGATAGCGCTGCAATCACACAGGAAACTGTATTCATTTCCGCCAAAATGGATTCGATTACGCGTCAAAAATACAATTTATTATTAATCCAACAAAGATTAATTTTAATCGTGATGCTAAATCGTGTATATTCTTCCCGTGATGCTAAGCGTGTGGATGCTTCCCGTGATGCTAATCGTTTATATTCTCGCAACCTGATTGGTTATCGTGAACGACAAGTCGCGTGAAAGTCGGACAGAGCTGAAGTTTGAAAAACTAGTCGCACGACTCCTACGACTGGCCGTTTGAGACCGGAAGTAGTCGTTCCAGAGTCGCATGCGACAGCTAGTCGGATGTAAACCGTGCATGTGTGTCTCCGCCTTTATAAATTAGCATAAAGAACTATGTTAATGTTTCGCCAGTCTGCTAGGCGTTGGTGGAACTTGCGCGAGCTTTTATTGCGAGAGGAAAAGGAATTCGACTTACCTCCGCATCCGAGGCCTTTTTGGAAATATGTAGATAAACCCCACGGGCAATAATGGTTTCCTGACATGGCTGGCTCTGCTCCTCGTAGCAGCTCGCAATTTCTTCGGACAAAATGTCGGAGAAGGACGTTACTCCTTGAACCGTTATGAAGTAACGTAGTTGCAGGGACACCAATAGACGCACCTCGATTTCACCAGGAACGTAGCTGATGCTTGCCGTCACTCGGAAGAGCACTTCCAGCTGTTTTGAAGTGAGGAGATGAAGCCCGTCGCTTACTCTTCCTTCCACCGTGCTTAATCGACAGTTTATTTCACTGGCGGCTAAAACACGCTCCCTTTCGTGTTGGCGACGTCTCTCTTGCCTTATCCCGCCTTCAGTTAGGTTCGGGGCTCTCGTCCTCCGTGAGTCTATTCCTCCTGTGGCAAAAGAATGAGAAAAGGAATTATCGCAGTCTTGGCGAGCGGACGCAATCTCTTCTGTTTGCACTTTGTCACTACTGTAACTTGCGGACGCGAAGCTGGCGAATTGGAAACTGACGCAATCTCTATATTTATTCGGAAACTCTACCTCACCTGTGTCTTCAGCTGAATTATTAGCTGGAGACACGGCAGTTCAGAAATACATTCGCTTGCACTTCTTCTCACGTACATATGCTTTGAAACTCTCCGTCTTCTCGCTCGCTCTCGTTCCACCAGCGCAACGCCCTCTCGCAGCGCTCCAATCTTGCGACTTTGGCTTTTTACGCCCTCTAGCAACGAATTGTCTTTGATTCGCGGCAAGAGACGGCACCTCCATCTGTGTGCCTGCATTAGAGTAGAACGTCGTCTGCTTAGACGATCTCCCTCTCTTGCCTCGCTTGCTAGACTGTGACACTTTCACTCTTTCTCAATAGGCTGCTAACTAATTATCTCCAGTTATGATCATTTTTAAAGATTTTCAGAAATTAAGTACTAAGAATTCTCTTTTCTAAGAAATCCTGAATAACAGGAATTCTATGCATTGAATTCTATATTGCACAAACTTTTATTTGCATTGTTGGTAATGAGATATATATTGTTGGTCCGTGCAGAGTGTTTTTGAATTGCGTGTTGATACCATTGTTGTTACTTATTGTTGCAAAATTTTTGTCTTGCATTGTTGGTCATGAGATATTTCTCATTAATATGCCCTGCCATAACCATGAATATCGATTTTTTATCAATAGTTATTTTTTCGAAATCTGAGGTAGACCTTCCTCATGCTTTGAAGATCATGTATGCGAAATTTTAGCAAGATCGGAATAAAACTGTAGATTTGTATAAAAAACAAACAAACAAACCCACAAACAAACATTCTTCTTTAATATATAGACTAGCAGAGGACCCGGCGTTGCCCGGGATAATTACGCTTAAAAGTAAACAGAACAACCTCAAAAAGCTAAATTAAACCTCCAAATTGGTTAAATAATAACTCAATCATTACAATATAAAGCGAAGGGAGTATCCATCCTAAGAAAACTCCGAAAGACAGGAATTTACCTCTTCACTGAAAAAATCCATTCTACGTGATATACCGGGAATTGATTTACCGAAAAAAAAATTTTTAAAGGCTCACAATGGATGGACCTCTCCAAGGATGCTACTAGTCTAAATAATTTTTTGCTCACGTAATCTTACTTTAGATGTACACTTGATGTTGTTGCAATATCCTTTCTTCTTTCGATGTCTTGAAGCAAAAATTGGCCATTCATCACTTTGTGTAGTCTAGCGGTCGCCGATTCTTCTATTTACTTGCTTACCATTTGCTCAATACAGCACGGAGCTGAAGGAGTGCTTCCTCTATCGTCTTTCACTCTTTCTCAATAGTCTGCTAACTCATTATCTCCAGTTACATTATCTCCATTTTTAAAGATTTTCAAGAAATTGTTAAGTACTAAGAATTCTCTTTTCTAAGAAAAGCCTGAATAACATGAATTCTATGCATTCAATTCTATATTGCACAAACTTTGCCTTGCATTGTTGGTCATGAGATATTTCTCATTAATATGGCCTGCCATAACCATGAATATCGATTTTTTTATAAATAATTATTATTTCTTCGAAATCTGAATTAGACAGTGACCTTCCTCATGCTTTGAAGGTCATGTATTCGAAATTTTATCAAGATCGGAATGAAACTGTAGATTTGTTTAAAAATCAAACAAACAAACCCACAAACAAACATCTTTCTTTATATATATAGATAGATTTACATTATTTTCAATTTCAGTTTGCATTATTCTTAATGTATTAATTCTTTTATATTGTTTAAAGTTTTATTTGATATTGTTATATTTTCATTTTATTCACTTATCATGAAATAATGGTCAATATATAATTAAGGGTTCTACGGGCTGCAAATGGAATGACCCTCTAATTGCCTGTAAGGACTTAAAGGAATCAACTAGGAGTAGAAGCTATAATGTCCAATCTGTAAATAATTGCCTTTAAGGGTAAAGATGCCGGGTGAACGGCCGCGGATGGGCTTCCTCCAACACGCACTGGCCCACAAATCTCTAAAAACTTACTTTTCAAAATCAACCATGAATACTTATCAAAATCAGTCATGGCCCTCAGTTCCCGGCAGCTAGATTGTCCCTGCTTACGTGGCAACCAGCAAGACATGAAGGCAGAGGGTGTTAAAAGTATCCAGTTTGGACCTGGCCACCACAAGACACTGATCCTGGCTACCTATTACGGACGTTCCCTTTCCTCAGAGAGTCGTCCGCAAGAACTAGAAGAAGAACTGGATAGGACCATTTGGGATATCATTTGTTTCTGCGAAGTAAGAAGAAAAAGTGAAGAAAAGATTGAGCTGAACAGTGGGCACGTACTATACCACAGAGGAACAACCGACGGAAGAGTTGTGTTGGATTCCTTATTCATAAAAAATGGAAGAATCAAATCATTGAGCTTGATAGTGCCTCCGATAGAATTGCAAGATTGGTCATCCAATTGTCGAGAAGATACAAGATACAGATCATACAGGTCTATGCGCCAACCACAAGCTACTCTGATGAGGAAGTCGATGAGTTTTATGAAGTTAACAAGATGAACCAACCAGGACATTATTATCTGAAAGTCGTTATGGGCGACTTTAACGCCCGTGTCGGAGAAAAAAAGAAAAGAGAAAATTTCATTGGCAGTCATGGATATGGCACAATAAAAGAGGGAACAAACTGGTGGAATTTGTAGAGTGCGAACAACTGTACGTCATGAATTCCTTTTTCAAGATGAAACCTCAGCGTAAATGGACTTGGAAAAGCCCAAATGGAGCAACTAGTGAAATAGCTTACATTCTGGCAAATAGGAAGCACTTGATCCAAGACTGCACTGTTCACAAGCTTACAGGAAGCGACCACAGATTGGTAAGATGTAAGCTTGTTCTAAACACGAGAACAGAAAGACGAATACTTTTCAAGAACACAAAGCTCATCAGCATTGTACGCCTAAAGGAACGCAGAACGAAATTCCAGCTAAAGCTGCGAAATCGCTTTGAAATCTTAAAGAGTAGCATCCAAGGACATGGCATTACACATTTTAACAGGACACTAACTATACACTTAAAAGAAGCAGCAGAAGAAGTAGCTGGAGAACAAAGTTTTCAAACCACAGACGAAAATCACAGAAGAAACGAGGAAATTAAAGAAGTAACGAAGAGAAATGAAGCCAACAAGAGAAGATACAAAATCAGTAATAGAATATGCGGAGCTATGCAAGACAATACGGAAACATATCACAGACAATGTTGGCAAGTTCAACTATAATGTTGTCAAGAAGGCGGTTGAAGATATCAAGAGTTTGAAAACTGCGAAGAGAAAGCTCTGCATCGGAAGAAGAGGAATATTTGCACTCAAGAGAGCAAATGGCACAATATGAAGAATCGAAGTGAAATCATCGAAATTGTGGAGGACTTCTACAAATGTGAGGATGGTAATGACCAGTAGACCAGCTGAAAGGAAAAGATGAAGTGTAACTGATTATTGAAGGCGAAGTTGACAAAGCTATTAAATCCATGAAGAAAGGAAAGTGCCCTAGAGAAGATGGAATTACAATTGACCTGATTAAGGAAGCAGGAGAAGAATTCAACACGTTTCTGGCATGTCTTTTCACTAAATGCCTTGGGATGTCAGATGTTCCAGAGGATTGGAATAATGCAATGATGGTTCTGTTTTTCAAAAAAGGAGACAAAGAAAATATTCAGAACTATCGCCCTATCAGCCTTTTGTCAATTGTTTATAAGATCTTCAGTAAAGTCCTGACAAACAGACTCGATTCAGCATTAGACTCGGCACAACCAAGAGAACAAGCGGGCTTTCGAAATGGATATAGCACGATCGACCACATTCAAGTTATTAGAGAACTTATTGAACGTCACAACGAATATGAAATATCACTTTGCTTTGCCTTCATCGACTCCATCATTGAGAAAGCTTTCGACTCAGTGTTCACACATGCTGTAGTGAAAGCTCTGGGAATAACGGGAATAGCTATATTAGTATTCTCGGGAGCTATATTAGTATTCTCCAGAAGATTTTTAGTAAAGCGACTACAATCATTCGTTTGGATAAAAGAAAAGCAAGGATCAACCTTGGAAAGGGAGTAAGACAAGGAGACACCATCTAACCAAAACTCTTAACAGCAGGTTCAGAGGAAGTCTTCAAGGAACTGAACTGGACAAAAAAGGACTTAAAATAAACGGCGAAATCCTTAACCATCTTCGTTTTGTCGATAACATCATTATTTTCCTTCTGAATTGGAGGAAATGTTACAAGAACTAACAGAGGCTAGCCAATGTGTAATACTGACTCTGAACCCAGAAGACAAAAGTTATGTTCAAAGCATTTGCTCCAAAACATGGCAGACAGCATCATGATTGAAGAAGAACTGAGCTACATTTACCTGGGACAAGAGATCACTATGCATGGCAATATTCTGAATGAACAGACAAAATAGAACAGGATGGAGTGCTTTTGGCAAAAATAACATTATCTTGAAGAGCAGCATGCCACTTTGCTTAAAACGAAAAGTTTTCAACCAGTATGTCTTAACAGCACTCACCTATGGAGCTGAAATATGTAATTTTTGTAGGAGGACAATACAAAGACTACAAAAACAGAAAAGGATGGAAAGATGTATGCTGAAAGATGTATGTAGAATTACAAGAAGAAATCGAAAATACAACAGCTGGATAAGAAGTCAAAATGGCAATGGGCTGGTCACATTGCTAGAAGACATGAAATGAACCACAGTCATTCTGGATTGGTACCCTCGAGACCTTAAACGCCCAAGAGGACGACCCCATGCAAGGTGGCTCGACGAAATAAGGAAAGTGGCTGCATCAACTGGAAATCCAAAGCTTCAAACAGAGAAGAATGGAAGCGTTTAGAGAAGACCTTTATCCAGCAGTGAATTGCAAATAGTTGATTGTTATGATGATGATGATGATATAATTAAGTTTAATTTTCCGTTCGTATTGAATTTAGTATATTTATTTTCTATATTAATATTGTAATTACCATTATTATTATTAAAATGAGTTAGATTACTGATGTACAAAGCCAACGATAAACTTGGGACTGATTCCACGGGAAAATATTGCGCCAAGCCCAGGGACAAACAAAGATAAACACCCTTGTCCTCGGCAGGATTTGAACCCGCAACTCTCCCATGCGACAGCCACAAGACCTACGCCTTAGCGCTCTCGGCCACCGAACTGGCATTTACTTATTTTATCCTTTCATCAATTACTTTAATTTTTTTGTTAATCATTCTGTTAATTTTATTATATTTCTCTATTTTTAAAAAATACGTCAATGATAATATATATTTTTTAAAAAAGTTTAATAAGTGGATTTTACTTTTTTATATGTAATTTATCAATAATAACACTATTATGATCCATTTATTTTTTAAAGTTGTCCGTCTATATAGAAATTGTAGATTTTCATTTACTTTTACTGCCTACTTTACCCATCATATCGTATGGGAAAGGGCACGAAATCATCTACAAAAGTAATCGACTACTGTGTCCTGGACATGGTGTAATTTCGGCTACGCTTCGCGGTGGTTTTCTCCATTGAATCAGCGATCCAGGAGTTGAATAGATATCACTAGTTGCGGCTCGGTCAGCGCTCACATGCCCGCATCAGGTCCCCATTCTTACTTTATTGTTTATACAGGGTGTCCAAAAAATCTGGTAACATGGCAGATATCTCACAGCTGCCAGGTAGGCGAGATCTAATGTGTTGGTTTATACATAATAGGAGGATGGGGAATTCATTGCCGCACTCAAATTTGACTTTGACCCCCAGATTTAAGATCATCCATTTGCTAACTCGAAAATATTAAAGATAGAGAAAAATTTCCGATTGCTACCCTGTATAACCGCACCACATTAGTCTAAAAAACAATTTTTAATCACACCCTTTCCCTTGAAAGATTTTGAGAAAATGGGCGAGAAAGACTCACTCAAGGTCAGGTACGCATGTGTTTCCAACACATATGAATTGCAGTGAAGCATACCGTTGGGAAGGCTCATTAAGTGATTGGGTGACATGAAAGGTAGAAAATGTTGAGAAAATTTATTTGATTAGTTTAAATCTCAGCGAAAGATTTTTCATGTGATATTGTAAGACGATAACCCGGTTATTGGCCTACCACTCTCTAAGAGTGAAGGCCTTTGTTTTCGTTTCAGAAACTCAGAATTTTTTTTTTGCTGAAATCGACTTAAAAGCTCATGATTCGTAAAGATATGTTGAAATTTTGAATAAAAAATTTTCTGTCTGTACGAATGTGACCAATTTTGTGCAGCTAAGTCCTCTGAAATGGCAAATAGCCAAACCAAATAAAAATTATACATACTTAGAAGGTTCCTTAACTTGTGCCTTAGCGTATATATTATGTCAATTGGGTAAGCCTTTTAGGAGATAATAATTATTTTCTAAAAATTAAAAACGGCTGTAGCGTTCAAACGGGCGAACCAAACTCAATAAACTCGACATGTACGGGGGCTGCGACTTAAACGCAGCGTTGTAGCACACTCTTATGACGCTTCGGCAGAGAGTAGTTCATTGTGCGTCTATTGGTATCAAACAAATATGGCTGGTTAAATAAATGACAGTGAAGAGCAGCGTTTCATGGATAGAGTTCGTGCAAATGCATATCGAGAGGCAACGGAAGCAAGTGCTTGATTATTTTCGGAATTTGCTAACAAGTGATGTTTTTCCGTTTCTTCGAGATCCAAACAACACTATCGACCCGCATGAAGTTTGTTTTTTGCACGATAAGGCACCTTGCTTTAAGGCTAATGCAACACAGCAAATCCTAAGAGAAAGTGCTATCGATTTCTTCTCATCAAACGAATGGCCCGGTGCATCCCCTGACCTAAACGTTGCTGAACATTTTGGAGCCGTGTTAAAAGACGCAGTGGAATCTTTAATGATTCAAGAACGTGGTGAAAGTCGGTATTCTCGAGACCTGACATCTGTGCTGAAGGACATGGAGTACGATACTGCTCTGTTTGAGACACTCCTCCGCTCCTACCCGAAACGGATGCGTGCTGTTCGAGAAGCAGATGGTGGCCACACTAAATATTGATGTGATAAAAGCAGAAATAGACGTACTTTTTGATTATCAACCGCAGAACATTTCACTTTGTTTTGTTTATTTTCCAGACCCCTAGCAAAAGGTTATGCACAACCCTGTACATACTCCACTCATTAAGGCGAATTTTATTGTAAATGACTTGTTTGACTGTGATGAGCCGTTTTGGAGTTATTTATTATCCCCTCCCCCAAGACCCCCCGCCGTCAATTTTTTTTTATTTTTTTAAATTTTTTTTAGAAATTCAGACAGTGGGGTTCTTAAACTATACATTGACCATTTTTTATGAAAATGGGCTAAGCCCTTTTAAAGAAATTAATTTTTTTTTTTGAAAAAATGAAGAAATGGCAGAAATATTCATTTCAAAGCTGCAAACACAATATACACGGCATGAAGGGCTTCCTCTTAATGAAAAATACAATTTTCTTTTTGACGTAGAATACGTCTTATGTTTCGATATTGGGATGCCACGCTTAAATCGTGAATGTCACGAAAAGTGTTGATCACGAAAACCTTTATAATGTCAAAACTATTAATGATAGAAAAATGAATGATATTGCATTCGATAGTATATAAAACAGACCATGCTTTAGACTTTGACCGACTTCATGCTGACGTCATCGGCTGATGCAATCGAAGTACAATCAGAAAATCTGCTCTCTGGCAGAGATTAATTTAGTCTAGCTCTTGCTTCCTTTGTGATCCGGTGTCATTTGTTTTGTCGTTTCGCGCTTTTTAAATAGCTTAAAAATTAAACCTCAGTATATAAAAGTATCTAAGATATGCCCAAGTAAACTTCTGCGGCAGCAGTGCTATGGAGACAGTCAAAGTGTGCGTATTGAAAAATACTGGATCTTTGAAATTCTGATTTCGGATTCTTAAAGACCATTAAAGAGCAGAATAGGAATGTCTGTAAGACCCACTCTCTATCTCTTGGTCTTCATCGATAGAATTGGGTTTAAAACTTTAAAAGTTCAACACTTTCAGGGCCTCTATCTCCTAAAGGTTGGATCAATTAAAAAAACACAAAGAATAAAACATTTCTCGAATATTATGTACAATCTGAATATACCATTAAAATAGGGCTTCCTATTTAAGATTTCAAAGTTACCCCCTCTCCCCAGCCCCCCTCACAAGGGGGGGGGGAGGATTTTTTAACTAATGAATTTCTCCAGCGAGATAATTTTGATTTCGGACATTTTTTCGTACAATGCTTAGTTTCCGAGATATTTAGTTGTCTCAAGATAAATGTCTCACCCTGTATATGCGACAGTTTGGGACACGGAACTCATTTTTCCTTCTATATTCATAAAAAATGAATTTAGATATTCGTGTAGCCTAATGTTTGTGATAGATTTTGTTTTGAGAAGCACCCAGGTAAGAGCAGAGTGATATCTTAGCTTAATCACTTCCATCATTCCTGTGTGAAAGATTTCATGCTGTGTAGAACAAATTTAAAACTATTCAAAAATATGGTATTATAAGTTATAGGAGAGCAGGCGTTTTTGCAATTTTTTGAAATATAACTCTTTAACGAATGTGAACCTATACTGACAGAGTGATCTAACTATAGACGACTGATCGACGCTGATATCAATGATATTTGTATTGTTAAAGCTTTGTACAATTGTGTATACTAGGATATGTTTACTCTGAGTGATCAGATTATTAGGACCACCTGATGTATGTAGGCAAATTATCTATGATTTCGCGCTTAAGTTGCTAAAGAGCCGGACTTGTGTAAATAGGCAAGCATGTTTTTACCACGACATTGGAAGCGATTTGTTTCAGAAGATTATAGGTAAACTATGCGATTTAGCAGCCTTTGATGATTGTTGGCGCTCGGAGCCATGGAGCTAATATCAGCAAAACGGCTGCATTCGTTAAATGTTCAAGAGCAGTTGCTGTTAAATTGTTACAGACTGGACTGTCTGCCGGAAAGCTGGGTCTGAACTTGCCAGTGGTGGCCATCAATGTTCGTGCAGAAAGGAGAGTGGCAAGCCTGGTACAAAACAACAGAAGGGCAACAGCGCATCAAATTACTGCAGATCTTTATCAGGGATCCTCTCAAATGATCTCTGAACGCACTGTTCGCCATACACTGATAGTCTGTAATATGGGAGCCGAAGGCCAGTTCGTACACCTTTGCTATCTGCAGTTAACAAGATAAAACGTCTCCAATTCGCACAGAAACACAAGGATTGGACAGTTGAGCATCGGAATAAAGTCATGTGGTGTGATGAACCATGTTTTCAGTTGAATCATGCAAATAACAGAATGAGAATTTGACGGAAACTGCTTGAAAGCAAGGACCCCACATGCATGAGTACAATCGTTCAAGCTCGTCGGGGCAGTCATGGTTTGGGACATATTTTCCTGGCATAATATGGGTCCTTTAATTCGTGTAGAAAAACATCTGAATTTCAGAACATATCTAAATATCTTTGCTGATCAAGTTCATGCAATCATGTTGATGGTGCATTGCAATGGAGATGGCTTCTTCCAACGTGACAATGCGGCATGCCACACTACTCGTGTTTTGCAGGAATAGTTTCAAGAACAAACAATTCCTGTGCTTTGTTTGCTGCAAAAAAATTTTTTGGCGACTGAATATATGCTTTAACCCTATGTTGATTCGACAATTGAAAATGATAGTAAGGCTAGATTATTGCGATCGCCACGAACGACGACGAACCTGGCTTAGGTGGGCCCCGTAATGACCAAATCTCAATCCAATTGAGCATTTGTGGGAGAAAGTTGAAAGAGCTATCAGACAGGTGGTTCCAAAACAACAAATTTCACACAACAGGACAGTGTTATTCATCAGGCAAAGACTGGTATGCCAGCCTATAAGAAGCAGGGAAAGACATCATCTGCCAAGCACAGCATCGCCCGAAAGTCAAAGCTCACTGATAGAGACTGAAGGGGTTTGAAGTGGATTTTGGCCAGAAAGCATTCATGGTGTCAAATTCCTCGCATCACCTTTCAACATATCTCGTGGAGAAAATGCGAATCGCCGCAGTATTGAAGGCAGAAGGTGGCCCAACGAAGTACTGATGGGGTGGTCATAATAATCTAGTCACTCAGTATATATTCATCCTAAAGTGTCGATTTCTGATATGGAAATGTTGTTGTTCAGTGCGATAATGAAATATTCACCAACAACTAGACCAGTCAGTGACAATATGGAGGTGCATACTAATATTGCAATCAAGACAGGTAGCATTATCAATGTAGGTGCTCTTAGTTTTATGAAGAAACATTTTAATTTAGATTTCAAACCCATCGAATCACCTATTACATTGGGTGGCAGTACTATAAATTTGATGTTCGCGCGAAATATTGGTTCTTGTATGTTGCCATTTCTAACATACTCCTCTTGTCATTGACCAGTGATTTATAAGTTGCGAATGCCATAAAGGTTTGGTTAACAATTTATGATGAATTGCAATTCCTTTTTTGTGGACATTTTATATCAGAAATTAATTTTTTTTAAATTGTGTTGCACAAAGTTTTTTTCTTATTCGACATGTGGCCTCAAGACGTATTCTACGATTTCACTAGAGGCCATGTCCCAACACAGCCCCGTAATTTTTTTTGATTCCGTATCATTATCTCGTGGTAGGCCTGTACGAATGTACCATACCGCCACACAAATTTATTTTTTATTTAATACAGTTTGTTGGTAATAAGTATTTTCTTATATCCAAATACACAGTGATCCAGATATTTTTAGGACCGATAGGTACTTATGTTTTCACAATGTGCGTCCGTCCGTCTGTCTGTCTATTAGTGCTCTAGCTTTCTAACGCTTCCGAATTTTCGACTTCCGTTTTCGCCATTCGACAACTTAAGGAAATCGGAAGACTGATTTCGTTGGTGGAAACAACTCGCTGAACTACTTCCGGTTCAAAAGGTCAAAAATAATATAGGGAATTCACGTTTTTCACTATGTAATTTCATGTATAAATGGCCTATACATTGCCAAATGCTGTTCTCCCTTTGGCATTCCATAGCTAAAGCAGAGAAAAACCTTGTGAATTAAGTGAAGACACGTGATCGTCTTCCTTGATGGTCAATGTCAGTCAGAATTGGTTCAAGGGTATGTGGATTAGTGGTACCATTTTCGTCCATTCGATACTTTAAATGCTAAAATATGGCATGTAATATACGAGGCTCGTCCAGAAAGTAAGTTCCGTTCGGTAATAAAAACAAAACTACTACATATATATTCAAAATTTTTTCTTTACCAGATTCTATGTACCTTTAACTATTTTTCCAT
>JAHWFO010050003.1:800-19204 GCA_023313115.1 Rhysida immarginata
AAACCTTTCCAGTTGTTGTTCAATAATACCTTCTGAAATATTACAACGTTTATATTTGAAGAACAACAAGCAAAATCATATAACCAAGCATCAGATCTTTGGCTCTGACACTTCAATTTTATTCAAACAGAACATATGAATATGTCAGGCAAACATTTGATTTATGTCTCCCTTCTACCAGGACATTAAGACAATGGTATTCTAACATTGAAGGAAAGCCTGGATTTACACAAGAAGCATTTCGTGCTTTATCATCATATGTAAAATCAACCAAATCAATTATACTAGTCTGTAATTTAGTCATTGATGAAATGGCTATTAAGAAGCATGTCGAATGGGATGGTACAAGCTACAGTGGCTTTATTGATATGGGTACTGGATTGGATGATGATTCTTTACCTCTTGCCAAAGAAGCTTATGTATTTATGGTGGTGGCCATTAATGCCAATTTTAAGCTTCCATGTGCTTATTTTCTAATTGATGGTTTAAATGGGCAAGAGAGAGCAAACATTGTTAAGGAGTGCATTATCAAATTGGATGAAATTGGCATAAAAATTATTTCAATCACTTTTGATGGAACAGCATGTAATTTTGCTATGGCCAATTATTTGGGAGCTAAATTGCAGTTTAAAGAAATGTGCCCCTATTTTCCACATCCCTCTGATAATAATATGAAAATCTATGTGCTGTTAGATCCTAGCCATATGTTAAAGCTAATGAGGAATGCATTAGCTGATAAAAAAGTTTTACAAAATAGTGAAGGCCAGGTAACAAACAATTTTTTTTACCAATCCATATTAGTATTATTTCAAATATCAATATGTAGCTTCCTTTATAAATACACAATAAAATTTACAATTTTCCAGACAATTCAATGGAGATACATTGAAGATTTGCATTATTTGCAAGAAAAAGAAGATCACCATTTAGCAAATAAATTAAGCAACAAGCATATTAATTGGAAAAAGCAAAAAATGAAAGTTGTTCTGGCAGCACAAACATTAAGTCAGTCTGTTGCAGATGCAATAGAATTTGCAGCACATGAATTGCAATTAGAGGAATTTCAAAACTGTGAAGCCACTGTTGAATTTATTCGACTATGTGACAAGTATACTTTTAATGTTAAAACAGTTATTTTGAATTAATATCACTTAACATTTTACATATGTATAATTAAGTATATTATAATTGCTAGGTTATTTGACATTTCAAATTCTTTGCATCCACTGGGCAAGCAATACAAAGTTGCGCTGCGAAAAGAAAATGAAAATTCATGGAGGCCAATCTTAGATCAAGCAGAAAATTATTTTAAACACCTGATTGATCCAATGACAGTAAAAGAAGTAGACCTAGGAAATCGAAAAACTCCAGTTATCGGTTTCTTAAATATAATTGCAACACTGAAAGGATTATTTACTTCATTGGTAGATTCAACGCAACCAGTAATGAAGTATGTTTTAATTCTTATAATGTGTATCGTTTTAAAATATGTGAAGTAATTCAAATAATTTCGTTTCATGCAACAGGTACATATTAACTGGAAAATTCAGCCAAGACCATTTGGAGCATTTTTTTAATTCCATTAGAGCAAGAGGTGGCTGGAATAATAATCCAACGGTGAAACAATTTATGGCTGCTTACAAAAGAATGCTGATCCATCATGAAATCCTAGCTTCAACATCAGGAAACTGTCTCACACAAAACTCGATACCAATATTATTTGCTTCCTCTTCATCAGTACATCATGATCAATATGATATCAGCTTGTTAAAAAGATACAGCTTGGATATTGGAAAAAATGATGATGATTCCACAGAACTTCCTACCATAGAATTTGAAACATTATCAAAATACTCTGTTGTTGAATACATTGCAGGGTTTGTTGTTAAATCCTTGATGAAGATTGTTGTCTGTCCTGAATGCAAAGATGCTTTGATGGATGAGTCACTAAAATGCCAATCCTTACTCATCAGGCAAAAAGACAAAGGGGGCCTTTTATGTGCTTCCAATGATGTCATTCAGTTCTGCAAGATATCTGAAAAAATAATTAGAATTAATATAAGATCTGTTAGAATGGAAAATATTCAAATATCTCAAAATGTTTACAATAATCTTTTCATAAAAATTTTAACAGCTTTAGCAGAAACCAACATCAGCCTATTTAATAATCTATCTAATCATATGTTTGAAATGAGCCCTTTTGATAATCATGTTTTAAAATTAATTAGACTTGTAATTAACAAATATATTTCTATTCGTTTAAATTACGAAGGGAAACGGTTGAATAATCAGATCAGAAGGGAAAAATTTAAGAACAACTTTATCACGCTTAATTCTCTTTAAAAATCAATAAATCGTTTTTAACCTTTTAAATCAGTATATATTATGAAAATTCTTTTAAATCATTTTTAACCAAGATCAGGCCAAGATGTAATCAAGAGTTAAAAAAAGTTTTTCAAAATAATAATAATCGAGATTCTAAGCTCCGTTAAATAAAAATGCTTTAGATTAGGCCTAAGTAGAATGCAATCTGGCATCGCTCGTAAGCAATTTCATGGCTAACTTGTGAGACGATAAACATGTATTTTCTGATGATATATTAAGCTAATTGTTCCGATTTCCACTACTACTGTTTATTATAATTAATCACCAGAGTTTTCAGCAACTTACCTGTGTTATGAAGTTTATTAGAGGACTTCTAGTCGGGAAGAAATTTCCATAGACTTCCATTATAAATTCATGGCCGATTCAGATTTTTTCCCCCTAACAATGGATGCTCGAACACTTCCGGTGGCGCCCATGTGCATTGGCTTCTTATCATAGCACTGCCAGTCTCTACTGTTCATTTGTCTCTGGTGCAAACGCTTCGTCGAATGCCTCCTTCGAGCCGTGTTCAAAGACGCTATCAACGAGCATAAAGGTGCGTCGCAGTCGCGGCGTAATGAACTATGTTTTTCCTGTTCTAAAGGAGGACGCAAGAAGGAGATTGTAAATGAGCCGGGGCGAGCAGGAGCCAAAGCCCTACACGACAATTCTGGACGGTTAAGCAGCCAGCCCGACAAGCAGCTTGAGTACGCCATTCTTGACTCCTGTAGAAGAGGCTACAAGCAACGGCATCCACGTCGGAAACGAAACGTTGAGTCGGAAATTGTGGTTCCACGAGTTCCTATCACCAGGCCCAGAGTTCTACAATCTAGTAGTTATCGACGGCATTCCACATTGGCTTCAACCGGACCGACATCGGGAACGGATAGAAGTCGACACGACACGTCCCACAGCGTGGATGGTGGTCATGCCCTGGAATCTAAAGGACCTAGGTGCCATTTTAGAATCGGAGGTAAGCTGGCTTCCCTATATCTATGCTTTCTATGTTCTCTCTCTCTCTGCTAAATTTACTTCACTCCCACGCTGAGTCTCGAGAACGTCGTTACACTGTATGGAGAACTAATATCCATTCCTTGTATCTTACAGGAGCGTTGCCTGACTCCTCTGTCATTGAACGCCATTGCGTCACTGTTAACTGGGGGAATGAGTCCCCACGTACAGCACATTTATTCATCCTCGGAATTTCCTCTGGACCAAATTCTCTCTCTCAAGGCGTCGGCGACCGCAACGGCCGTTGCCACGTTATTCCCGCTAGTGTTGCGCTTGAGAGATTGTATATTCGCTCACGGTTTATCTCGTACCTGGACTTCTCTTATTCGTTCCGGACATTCACCGAATACAGATTAAGAGACAATTGAGTTATACTATTACATTTTGCTTTATTTCCCGTCTATGCTACAGGAATCTGTATCTCATGAACATAAGTCCTCGTGATAGAGGATATGTTCTATGTGCTTCTTTCCCATAAGGAAAGAGAACTGTATTAATTTCTATTATTACTTATACCCATTAATTTTCTATTATGTTAATCAATAAATATTTAATGATATGACTGCATAGCTGTTTCATTTACTTTAAATCATTTTCTTTTTCCACTGCGTACTCAAATATTCGTGACACACGGTAGTCAAAGAAAACTTAAGTTGTCTTCGCGCTTGTGTTTTTCTTGGTTTTGGCGAGAAGGGATTCTACTAAGATGCATTGTTTGATTTCTGACAAAATTTGATGCGCTGTCGATGCACATTTCACCATCGTAGTCTGAATGAAAATACAACGAGCACATCCTTCACGACTTCACATATTGGACAAGTAACAACCAATGGTACATTTGACAGGGACGCCAAGGTTTTACGCAAGTGCAAGTTGGTTTTAAACATCACTGCGTTCAGTGATGTCATTCGACTTGAAATTTCTGCGATAAAAATAAGTTTGGTTACTTTTTAGACGAAGGCCTTGTTTCACTTTGATTTATTTAGATGTTAAAGTTTGCTGTCGGTTTTAGAAATAAATCTGTAATGAGTCTTTGCGACACCCTGTTGACTGTTCTTTTACTGTAAATATAGTTTGTAGATGTAAAATGTAAGATATTAATTTATTACGTAAAAAGTTCGTACTTGTGGAAGAGTGCGGAAAGCAGGGAATTTTTCAATGTTATCGACATGCAGAATACTACTGAATTTTATAAATTTTAATTCGACAGAGGAAGCCTTTTTAATTTTGATTAAGGTCGATATGTATTACATCAACTTTTTAAAATATGGAAGGACATTTTGTTTCTAAAAAATTCTCCAAGAAATAAAGCAGTTTACTTCAATGCGAACGTTAAAATTTACAATACCACAAATAAATGAAAGAAAGGAAACGCTAATCCACACGGATGATTTCTCAACGACCCAGATGTATATTTCGGGGACTAAGCTCCCCTTCATCAGTGAGTGATTAACAAGACATCGACAATCGAACAGCGCAGGGAAAACGAAACGAGCGGTCCGAAAGCAACGCTTTGACTGCCATACTCATCCAGGAATAACCAGGGAAAGTAGACTGAACTAGGCAAGAAGCCAGATGTAACCTAGTTAAGTCATCCAGAGGTTAAGCTGGAGTCCTTTCCTATAAGGACGATGGAGTTGATTTTTGATTGAAGAGGGACAAAGGGCACGAGCAGCTATGAGATCCAGTATTCGGGAAAGATGGCCTTTTGGATGTCGTCGAAATTGATGTCCAGGACGTGATGAGTCTGGTCTTGCCTAAGGAAACTTTTAAAGGTGAGTGGATGCTCCAGAATATTTGCAACCAGAGGATTGGGATGGTCCTTAATCTTCGGAAGCAACTTCTTCACCGACACAGTTATCAATTATAGGTATATGGAAAACTTCAGCAATAGAAATATTTGTGGCGAATCTCCTGTCAAGTTTGGCGATACTTCTCAGGGTAACGTTTTGGAGGGCTTGGAGATCCTTCCATCTGGATTTGCATATTGTATCCCAGGCAAGCATAACATTAAGAAGAATGCTTCGTATAAAGCAAAAGTTTGCTATCCAATAAAAGGAAGCTGTTTCTTTGCCTTGCATTGTTCGTCATGAGATATTTCTTATTATTATGTACTGACATCATTGTGAATATTGATTTGAAGGTCAAGTATGTAAAATTTCATCAAGATCGGAATAGAACTGTAGATTTGTATAAGAGTTGATTGATTTATAAATATATGTACACAGAGCCGATAAATAAATTTGTTATATTGTAAGTATTCGTAAGGAAGAGAAGTTATGAGACACAGGACGATCGCGGAATTCGAAAAAAACATTTTTCAAGTTTTATTATGCGAGTAAGAATGAAGGAAGATACAGCACCTCAAAATATGACCCCGAAACACAAAGAAGAGTGTATCCATGAAAAATAGAGTAAAAGTAAAATATTGGATGGGAGAAAGTGAAATTTGGAGATAAAACCAAGCTTTTTATTGAGTTTTGATACTAAAGTGTCAACGTGACTATCCCATGACAGGTCAGGGGGTAAGGTAAGTCCAATATAAGTGAACATAGAGGTAGTTGCGATTGGAGAGTTACCATATAAGATTAATGGTGAAGGGGGAATATGGAGTTTATTTTTTTGATGAAAAAACACCACCGTCGTCTTCCCAATGTTATAAAAGCACCAACGTCTGAGTTCTTCGAGAGCCAAATTTAATGCAGAGAGTAAGAAATGCCTAGAATAAACAATGTTAAGAATTCCTGTTTTTCAGGCTTTTCTTAGAATTGAGAGTTCTTTTTACTTAACAGTTTCTTGAAAATCTTAACAGTAACTGGAGATAATGGAGAGTTAACAGACTATTGGGAAGGAGTGGAAAGACGACACAGGAAAGAGTCTTTTAATTCCGTGGTGTATTGAGCAAATGGTAAGCATGTCAATAGAAGAATCGACAACCGCTAGACTACACAAAGTGTTGAATGGCCAAGTTTTGCTTCAAGACATAGAGAGCAGAGTGGGAATTGCAACAACTTCGAGAGGAACATCTAATGTAAGATTACGTGACTAAGACGTTTAGACTGTCAGTGGCATACATGGAGAGGTCCGTCCATTGTGAGCATTTTAAAAATATATTTTTTTCGAATTTTCATTATGAATTTTTACTGTATTAATTTTAAGCGTTTGCATGTGTTTATTTTTAAGACATTGTAAAATCTTTCTATATATATATATATAAAGAAGGATGTTTGTTTGTTTGTGAGTTTGTTTGTTTCTGGGTTTGTTTGTTTGTTTCTTATGCATATGTACAGTTTTATTCCGAAATCAGTTTTATCTTGATGAAATTTTGCATACTTGACCTTCAAAGCATGAGGAAGGTCACTGTCTACCTCAGATTTCGAAAAAATAATAGCTATCGAGAAAAAATCGATATTCATGATTATGACAGGGCATATTAATGACAAATATCTGATGACCAACAATGCAAGGCAAAGTTTGTGCAACAATAGGTATTAACAATCGTATCAACAAGCAATTCTTAAACACTCAGCACGGAACAACAATACATATCTCATGACCAACAATGCAAGGCAAAGTTTGTGCAATGATCAGGCTTTTCTTAGAAAAGAGTGTTCTTAGTACTTAACAATTTCTTGAAAATATTTAAAAATGATCAGTAACTGGATATAATGGAGAGTTAGCAGACTATTGAGAAAAAGTGGAAAGACGACAGAGAAAGCACTCCTTTAGCTCCGTGTTGTATTAAACAATTGGTAAGCATGTCAATAGAAGAATCGGCGATCGCTAGACTACACAAAAAGATGAATGGCCAAGTTTTGATTCAAATCATCGAGAGAGGAAACGGGAATTGCAACAATATCAAGTGTACATCTAAAGTAAGATTACGTGAATAAGAAATTATTTAGATTAGCAATGGCATCCTTGGAGAGGTCTATCCATTGTGAGCCTTAAAACATTTTTTTTCAAATTTCCATTAAGAATTTTTACTGTATTAATTCTAAGCGTTTTCATGTGTTTATTTTTATGATATTTCAAAATTTATTCCAAAAAAAAAGTCTGATCCAGGCCGCGGTTATCACTTAACTTATTTGGTAGCACAGCACACCCAAACATTTCCTAAAAATACATTTTGATTATATTCTTCGGAACCGTGTATATTTTGGAAACTGAGATGCTGATAATGCGATGACTGAATGTTCGTTTCCAAGATGCTGATAATGAGCATAAAGTGAAGATGCAGTGATAGAACATTATTAAGGCAGAGTCTATTGATTAGGCATAGGAATCAGGCGTGTCTCCCTTGAGCTCACTATCAAACGTCCAGACGATTGGAAAAAAATTGTGTGTCTGGAAAGGAAAGTGAAAGAACGAGTATTGGTCGGAGAAATTCAGCAACTAAAAAACAGAAAAAGCTCTACGGGTGTTTGAAACATCTGAACAACGGGAGTTTCATAAAGAGCAAGAGGGTTTAAGAGCTTCTACGTCAAGGGCAAGAAAAACTTGAGTCTAAAATATCTAGTGATGCTCCGCAGTGTTGAGGCAAGTCAAGAGTTTCGATAAATTCCAGGTTTATCACCTAGACTTCCTGGTATTTTTAGTAGAATAGATAATCCCTTTGCCCTGTATTGTATTGATTGAATTTTTTTTAACCAATTGAGAGTTATAATTTAATTTTTTGAGATTGTTCTCTTTACCTACAAGTGTATTTATCCCAGGCAACGCCGGGTACCTCATCTAGTTTAATATAAAAAACAAACAATCCGAGCAGCGCCGGGGTTATCAACTAACTTTATTTTGCAGCATAGCAGATCCAAACATTTCATAAAAATACATTTTGATTATATTCTGTGTGTATGCGAATATTTTGGTAACTGAGATGCTGATAATGCGATGACTGAACGTTTGTTTCCAAGAATTATTAATATTGAGCATAAAATGGTGATGCAGTAACAGGACTGTCACGGAATTCGGCCTACAACGCGAATACCGATGAAGACATCGTCCATTACCGTACACGAATATATTATTATTCGGAAAGGAGAGCGAGGCGACGTCAGCGACGACATCAGCAACGTCAACACGCATCGACCAATGGGGACGTAGGAGATTCCAGCGTGGAGCTCGAGATTGAGAGAGAAAAAGAAAAGAGAAGAACGAAGCAAAGGAAGGTGGCCGAGGGATCTGCGGTGAGAGCTGATGGTAAACCACGTAGCCTGGAAAAAGGCCTGTACTGTATAGCCAGAGTGGAGCGAAGGAGGAAACATTCCCCGCCTTCACGAGAGAGCTGGCGATGGAATACGAACGCCGCAAGAGGAGAGAGCGGGTCAAGCAGTGAAGCTAACGAGGCGGCGGTTTTGCCTGCGTGGCAGAGACGAAAGCAACGAGTTGCCTCTACCGCTTTAAGGGGCTGAAACTTCGAGGTTACTTCGCAGGTCCATAGCCGAGTGTTCTACAAACCTCGTAAGTGTGATTTATATTGCGAGCAGCAGTGCTGTTTTAACTAAGTTCTTTTTCATGGTAATGTGATATCGAGAATTACGCAGTGTTTCATGTGTGAGAGGCATGTGGCCGTTTGGCAGGACTAGGTATCTCGTCGATCAGCTGAGGTTTACCCTTAGCGCAGTTCTGACGTTGTAATTACCAGCACTTAATCTTAACATCCTGTCGAATTGTGTGGTTTTACTTTAATGTTAACCCTTGTTAAAAATTTATAAAATTGTGGTTTTAAGATCTTAGAGCGTGATTGTCAAGCTGTTAATCCTTATACTTTATCCTGGACTGAACTGATTTGAACTCTTGTGCTGTCTAATTAATTATCCATGTTTTAAAACTTACCCCGGACTGGACTAATATTTCCCGATTAAGGACTTGATATTTTTGACTCATTGTTTATGCCTATCTTGATTGCATAATTTATCTAACGTGTAGTGGTTTTGATCTTATTTTGCCCTATTTATTATTTAAGGATTGTTATAGATAATTTTATGCATCTATATATATTCATATACCTACTTGTATACTTTGAAACATAGTAGTTTTTATTAATGTGCAATTTTGATGAAAGTGTTTAAATTGTATGATATTGATATTTTTGGCTCATGCTTGGGTTCACTTCATCATTAGATGGTGTGATATTTGTGTGAAACGTTAAGGCAATTTAAGTGTTTAGGCTACAGCTAGAATTGCTAGAAATGTTTGTTTACTGCAAAATGTTATGTATTCTTGGCATAGTAAGATTTGCATAGACTTATAATCCTGATTTTCCTTTAGTTTTTGATTTTTCTTAGTTTTTTTTATTGAATAAATCCAATTAAATATATTTCCATTCACTGTGCGTCTACTGCTCTATTCCACTGCGCCTATCTGCCATATCTCGAATATTTTTACACGTTACAGTAACGGTGTGTGGTGGCAGCACAAGTGAGACCACGGGCCTAATCAGTTGTTTGTGCATTTTAACATCCAAGTAGTGATTTTCGGAAGTGCATAGAAGTTATGCCTGTGAGACCACGGTCAAAAATATTTTTGGTGCTTCAGTTTACTCAAGTGGTAATGAAAGTGCCAAGTAGCGAGGCAAGTGAGACCACGGGCCTAATTGTAATTTTGTGTTGTGCTGCAGATTCTCATGTGTGTGTGGAATGATCTACAGCAGTGATATTTAAAAAAGAAAAAAAAAATTTTAGTTTTTTTTTTTTTCTCCCTGGTGCCGTTATTATTGTGGTGAAATTACTAGCACTCTTGGGAGTGGTGAAAGTGTTTGGCTACTATAAACTCAATTTAAAGTGCTTCAGAAGAGCTGGGGTGTAAACTTATTGTCTCTTGGCGTTCATGCTCAGAAGGTGCAATGCATCATAGTTGTATGAAGGTTTTGTTAAGTGCTTTAATTTGGTATCCTGTGTTATTGTGTGATAGTGAATTTATTAGTCCCACTTTGGTGTGCGCTGCAACAGTGTTGTGTGATTACTTTACTCCTAGCTGTGACAGTGCGACATTTGGAGTGTGATTTTGGTGAGAAGTAGCTGGCTGCTCATGATGAAAAGGAAAAAGCGGTCAGAGCAGGAGCAGCTTAATAAACAAATTTTGAGTGGTTTGAGCAAAACTCTTTACGTAAGAGACGTCGTTTTTTTTTTTAACCAGTGCTTCGGTACACTAGCCAACCAAGTTACGGAATGCACAGAGGAAAAGAAGCTGCAATTACACAAAGCAGCTTTTCTCGAGCAAATATGACCATTGTTCGCCCAAATGCAGATCACGCGGCTGACAGGCAAAATGCAATAAATGGAAACACTGCTGCGCAAGCACAAATCTATCCCCAGGCAGGAGGACAACCGGCAAATTGATGCAGCGGAGATTAAAGGATTCAACGCCGGGTCGCCATTAAACCCTTTTCTGACAAAAAAGGAGAGACGTCAAGTCAAGAGTCAACTGAATCAGCAGATGAGCGAAACCAGCAAAGCTCTACAGAGACCATCACTACCAGCGACGCAGGTGGGGACAAGAACAAGAGTAACCCAAGTCACTGTTAGCCAACATGCCAAGGATGGAAATTGAAGAAGACATAAAAGACTTGGTTATCCGTTGTTATGATGACTGCAAATTTACAAAGGGGCTATTTAATAAAATACATCTCCCATATTTTGTGGACCAAGGCCTAATTTATCGATGGGCAAAAAACACAGTGCAGTGAGTTACTAATAGTAAGGACAATAATTGAAGCAGTGATGAAATTATTGCATGACAATCCTACCGCCCGGCATCCAGGAATCAACAAAACTCTAAAGAAAATCAAGGAGTTTTACTTTTGGAATCACACGGATCAAGACTCTACAAGGCAGTTCGTGAGTGTGAGAATTGCCAAAAAAACAAGGTGCCCAAGTAACTTCCCTTTGTGGATTTGCAGCCACTAGAAGTACCTCCACACAAGTGGCATACAATATGCATAAACTACATATCTCCGTTACTATTAACTGAGCAGGATTGCGACACGATACTAACAGTTATGGACAATTTATCAAAAAGTGTACTGCTATTCGCATGTAGCTCATCCATTACAGCAGAGGAAACAGCGAAACTGTTGATCGAACAAGTGTTCAAAGTGCATGGATTCCTGTCGATCATAATCTCCGATTGGGACCTGCAGTTTACAGCAGAATTATGGCAAAACGTTCTCAGATCCCTGGGTGTATTGTTAAAGTTCGCCTCCGCTTATCATCTTCAAACCGAAGGGCAATCGAAGCGAACTAACCAGAGTGATTCAAATTCTACGCCATTACCTGAACACGGAAAAATCCAACTGGGATGAATATCTCACAAGCACTGAAATAGCCATCAACAGTCGAGTTTCCTAAGCAACGGTATATGCGCCATTTACTCTGGACTCTGGAAGGACTTTCGCAATGCTGCCCTTCTTTAACAAGCATGCATATCAAGACCCTGACATGCCGGTTTTCATTAGGAGATTACCAAAACCCTGCGGATAACTCAGAGTAAAATAAAAAAGGCAAATACACGCTATATTAAAAACTACGGACAGAAATACACTAAATGGCATCTCAAGGTAGGTGATAAGGTGCTGGTTAAAGCGACCCATCTATTACCACGTCGATGGATAGGACAAAAACTATATCGGCGGTATGAAGGACCCTTCAAGATCCAATGTATCATTAACAAAGTCACGGCGGAATTGGACATCCCTGCCAAATGGAGATGCAGGAATAAAACTGTACATTGTTTGTTCCTTAGGAAATTCGATGAAAAGACCCAGGAGAAAAAGAAACCAGGAACTATACCTGATCCCTCATTTAAAAATGTATATAGGGTGGAAACACTAGTTAACGTCAAAGGAAAGAAACCCAAACGCTCCTTCTTGGTGAAGTGTCAAGAATTAATAGCCAAATTTTTCCAGGAACAGAGAACGGCAGCGAAGGGAAATAGAACGGACAATTCCCGGCCCGTCAATGTCATCAACACGCAGGAAGATCTGCGGTTGGGGCCGACAAGCGTGTCACGGAATTCGGCCTCCAACGAGAATATCGATGACGACTTCTTGCATTTCCGTAGTGAATATATTATCATTCGGAGAGGAGAGCGAGGCGACGTCAGCGACGGCATCAGCAACGTCAACATGCATCGACCAATGGAGACGTAGGAAGAGATTCGAGCGCAGAGCTCGAGATTGAGAGAGAAAAAGAAAGTAGAAGAATGAGGCAAAGGAAGGTGGCTGAGAGATCTACAGTGAGAGCTGATGGTAAACCACGTAGCCCGGAAAAAGGCATGTACTGCGTAGCCAGAGTGGAGCGAAGGAAGAAACATTCCCTGCCTTCACGAGAGAGCTGGCGATGGAATACGAACACCGCAAGAGGAGTGAGCGGGTCAAGCAGTGAAGCCAACGAGGCTGTGGTTTTGCCAGCGTGGCAGAGGAAAGATTTATATTGTGGGCAGCAGTGCTGCTTTAACTAAGTTCATTTTCATGGAATTGTGTTATCGAGAATTACGCAGTGCTTCAAGTGTGAGAAGCATTTGGCCGTTTGGCAGGACTGCGTTGACCAGCTGGGCTTTACCCTAGCACAGTTCTGACATTGTAATTACCAGCACTTAATCTTAACATTCCATCGAATTGTGTGTTTTGCTTTAATGTAACCCTTGTTAAATATTTATAGAATTGTGGTTTTAAGATCTTAGTGCGTGATTGTCATGGTATTCTTTAAGTGTGTGATCCAGTTAATTAATTCAGCTTAACTGTAAGACTTTATCCTGGACTGAACTGATTTAAACTCTTGTACTGTCTAATTAATTATCCATGTTTTAAAACTTACCCCGGACTGGACTATTATTTCCCCATTAAGGACTTGATATTTTTGGCTCATTGTTTATGCCTATCTTGATTGCATAATTTATCTAATGTAGTGGTATTGAACTTACTTTGTCCTATTTATTATTAAAGGTTGTTATAGATATTTTTATTCATATAACTATTTGTATGCTTTGAAACATAGTAGCTTTTATTAATGTGCAATTTTGACAAAAGTGTTGTATGACATTGATATTTTTGGCTCATGCTTGAGTTTACCTCATTATTATTATATTGTGTGAAATTGTGTGAAACATTAAGGCAATTTCAGTGTTTATCTTGATTTTCCTTTGGTTTTTGGTTTTTCTTAGTTCCTTTATTGAATAAATCCAATTAATTTTTTTTCCGTTCACCTGCACCTATCTGCCATATCTCAGATATTTTTACACGTTACAAAGACATAAATGAGGCAGCGTCTAATGAGGATGAAAAGGAGTCACACGTGTCTCCCTTGTGTTCCCTATCAAATTTTCAGACGAAAGACAAAATTTGCCTGGAAATAAAGAGAAAGAATGAGTATTGGTCACAGAAACTCTGCAGCTAAAACAGAAAAAGCAATACGGCTATTGGAAACATCTAAAGAACGGGAGTTTCAATTAGAGCAAGCGGTTACACCAAGGGCAAGAAAAACTTGGATCTAAAGTATCCAGTGATGTATCCCGGTGATGAAGATGGATATCATTTTAATCTGAGGCAGGCCAAGAAGAATTTCAATATATATAACCTAGAATCTCTGTCTTTCGGATTTTTCTGAGATTCGATGTTGCTTTCGCTCTGTTGTTTTGATTAGGTTATTATTTAACCAATTTGGAGTTTTAATTAAATTTCTTGAGGTTTTTCTGCTTACCTACAAGTGTAATTATCCCGGGCAACGCCGGGTACTCTGCTAGTCTTCTATATAACAAGCAGAGGTACCCGGTGTTGTCCGGGTTAATTGCACGTATATGTAAAGAGATAGATCTCAAAAAATTAAATTATAACTCCCAATTGGTTAAATAATAACTCAATTAATACAACACAGAGCAAAGAGACTAAAGCAAAACAACACAGAGCGAAAGCAATATCAAATCTCAGAAAAATCTGAAAAACAGAAATTATAGGTGATATATATTTAAACTCTTCTTGACCTGCTTCAGATTAAAATGATATCCATCTTCATCATCAGGGTATATCACTGGATACTTTAGATCCCAGTATTTCTTGCCCTTAACGTGGAATTTCTTATACCCGCTTGCTCTAAACGAAACTCCCGTTGTTCAGATGTGTCAAACGCCCATACAGCTTTTTCTGTTTTAATGCAGAGTTTCGCTGGACAATACTCTGTCTTTCTCTTTCCTTTCCAGACACATAAAGTTTTGCAAGTCGTCTGGACGTTTGATAGGGAACTCGGGGGAGACACGCGTGACTCCTATGCCTAATCAATAAACGCTGCCTTATTAATGATCTGTCACTGCATCTTCACTTGATGTTCATTATCAAAAATTCTTGGAAACGAACGTTCGGTCAACGGATTGTAAGCATTTCAGTTTCCAAAATATACACTTTCCTACGGAATATAGTCAAAATATACTTTTAGGAAATGTTTGGACCTGCTGTGCTACAAAATAAGCTAGGTGATAATCCCGGCCTGGCTCGGACTTTTTTTTGGAATAAATTTTGAAATCTTAAAAATAACACACATGAAAACGCTAAAAATTATTACCTTAAAATGGATGGACCTCTCCAAGGATGCCAATGCTAGTCTAAATAATTTCTTACTCATGTAATCTTACTTTAGATGTGCAATTGAGGTTGTTGCAATTCCCATTCTTCTCGCGATGTCTTGAATCAAAACTTAGCCATTCAACACTTTTTGTAGTCTAGCGATCGCCGATTCTTCTAATTACCATTTGCTCAATTCAGCACGGAGCTAAAGGATTGCTTCCTCTGTCGTCTTTCTACTCTTTCTCAATAGTCTAACTCTCCATTATCTCCAGTTACTGATCATTTTTAAAGATTTTCAAGAAATTGTTAAGTACTAAGAACTTTCTTTTCTAAGAAAAGCCTGAATAACAGGAATTCTATGAATTTTTACAAATTGAAATTTATCTATATTGCACAATTTTTTTTGTTTTTCATTGTTGGTCATGAGATATATATATTGTTGATCTCTGCATAGTGTTGGTGGATTGCCTGTTGACACCATTGTTTGTACCTATTGTTGCACAAACTTTTCCTTGCATTGTTGGTCAAGAGATATATACTGTTGTTCCTTGCAGAGTGTCTGTGAATTGCATGTTGATACCATTGTTGATACCTACTGTTGCACAAACTTTGCCTTGCATTTTTGGTCATGAGATATTTCTCATTAATATGCCCTGCCATAACCATGAATATCGATTTTTTATCGATAATTATTACTTTTCCGAAATCTGAGGTAGACAGTGACCTTCCTCATGCTTTGAGGGTTTGTGGGTTTGTGTATATTGAATACAAATCTACAGTTTTATTCCGATCTTGATGAAATTTTGCATACTTGACCTTCAAAGCACGGGGAAGGTCACTGTTTACCTCAGAATTCGGAAAAATAATAACTATCGACAAAAAATCGATATTCATGGTTACGGCAGTGCATATTAATGAGAAATATCTCATGACCAAAAACGCAAAGAAAATTTTTATGCATATGTATCAACAATGGTATAAACACGAAATGCACAAACATTATATAGGAATCAATAATATATATCTCATGACCAACAATGAAATGCAAAGTTTGTGCAAGATAGATAAAGTTCAATTTGTAACAATGCCTAGAATTCTTGTTATTCAGGCTTTTCTTAGAATTGAGAGTTCCTAATAGTTTAATTATCCATTTTGAGCCTTTAAAAAATTTTGAAGGAAAATGAGACGTTGATAATGCGATGATTGAACGTTCATTGCCAAGAATAATGAGCATAAAATGATGACGCAGTGGCAAAAAAACTAATAACGAAGCGTTTATTGATGAAGCAAAGGAGTCACGCGTGTGTCCCTTGAGCTCCCTATCAAACGTCCAGACGACTGGCAAAAATTTATATCTGGAAAGGAAAGAGAAAAACGAGTATTGGTCAGAGAAACTCTGCAACTAAAACAGAAAATGCTATAAGAGCATTTGAAACATCTGAACAACGGGAGTTTCAAATAAAGCAAGAGAGAATAAGAGCTTCTATGTCAAGGGCAAGAAAAACTTGAGTCTAAAGTATCTGGTGATGCTCCGCAGTGGTAAGGCAAGTCAAGAAGAGTTTAGATAAAGTCCCGGTATCTCACCTAGAATTCCTGTTTTTCTTATTTTTCGCAGATTGGATAGTCTATTTGCTCTCTGTTGTATTGATTGAGCTATTCTTTAACCAATTGGGACTTTAATTTAATTTTTTGAGATTGTTCTGTTTACCTACAAGTGTAATTATCCCGGGGAACGCCGGGTACCTCCGCTAGCTATATATATATATATATATATATATATATAGAAGAAGGATGTTTGTAGGTTTGAGGGTTTGTTTGTATGTTTCTTAAACAAATCTACAGTTTTATTCCCATCTTGATAAAACTTTGTATACATGACCTACAAAACATAAGAAAGGTCACTGTCTACCTCAGATTTTGAAAAAATAAAATTATTGATAAAAGATCGATATTCATGGTTATGGCAAAGCATATTGAGAAATATCTCATGAACAACAATGCAAGGCAAACTTTGTGCAAAAATAATTATCAACAATGGTGTCAACACGCAATGCACCAACACTATGCTAGGATTAACAATATATATCTCATGACCAACAATGCAAGGTAAAGTTTGTGCAATATAGATAATTTTCAATTTGTAACAATGCATAGAATTCCTGTTATTCATGCTTTTCTTAGAATTAAGAGTTCTTAGTACTTCACAATTTCTTGAATATCTTTATAAATGGTCAGCAACTCGATATAATGGAGAGTTAGCAGACTATTGAGAAAGAGTGGAAAGACGACAGAGGAAGGAGTTCTTTAGATCATTGCTGTATTCAGCAAATGGTAAGCAAGTAAATAGAAAAACCGGCCGGCGCTAGATTACACAAAGTGATGAATGGCCAAGGTTTGCTTCAAGACATCGAGAGAAGAAAGAGAATTGCAACAACTTCATGTGTACATCTAATGTAAGACAACGTGACTAAGAAATTATTTAGACTAGCAGTGGCATATCTGTAGCGTTGCATCCATTGTGAGCCTTTAAAAAATTTTTTTCGAATTTTCATTAAGAGTTTTTACTGTATAAATTCTAATCGTTTTCATGTGTTTGTTTTTAAGATATTTCTAAATTTAATAAAAAAAAACCAAAAAAAAACAGAGCCATGCTGGGGTGTTACCTAGCTTATTTGGTAGCACAGCATATCCAAATATTTTATAAACATACATTTTGACTATATTCTATGTAAATGTGAATATTTTGGAAACCGAGACGATGATAATGTGATGATTGAACGTTCGTTTCCAATAATTATTGATAATGAGCATAAAGTGAAGATGCAGTGACAGAACATTATTAAGGCAGCATCTATTGATTACGCATAGGAGTCACAACCTGTCTCCCTTGAACTCCCTATCAAACATCCAGACGACTAGCAAAAAATTCTGTGCCTGGAAAGGAAAGAGAAAGAACGAGTATTGATCAGAGAAACCGTGGAGCTAAAATAGAAATATCTATACGGGCATTGGAAACATCTGAACAACGGTAGTTTCGAATACAGCAAGTGGGTCTATGAGCTTCTACGTCAAGGGCAAGAAAAACTTTGGTCTAAAATATCCAGTGATGTCTCCCCAAGGCGAAGAGATAAATAATCAGTATATCACCTATAATTCCTTTTTGAAGTAATTTTCTTAGAATGGATAGCCCCTTCGCTCTTTGTTTTATTGATTGGGTTATTATTTAACCAATTTGGAGTTATAATTTAACTTCTGGAGATTGTCCTGCCTACCTGCAAGTATAATTATTCCGGGCAACGCCGGTTCCTCTGCTAACCCACCCCAACCTCTCCCAATCTTTTGCGTTGTTTGTGTGATTAAAATTGTTTTTAGACTAATGTGGTGTTGCTCTACAAAGTAGCAATCGGAAATTTTTCTCTATCTTTTATAGTTTTTGACCTTAAATTTAAGGTAAAATTCGAATTTGAGTGCGGTC
>JAHWFO010050007.1:0-16366 GCA_023313115.1 Rhysida immarginata
GTTGTTTCTCCAGTTATATTACACATAGTAAATACATACATATGCTCTATTTTATAGATTGAAATATTTCACCTCTGGCGTGTTGTTAACGTACTTGTTGAACTTCTTTCGTTAAAAGATAACAATACAAAACAGAAAGATGTTACTAGCATTTGGTTTTAGCAGCAAGCAGTCTTCTCAATGTTCCAAATATTCTGTTTATCATTCATCACTTTTAATTTTTTTTCTAAGAAGCGTTTATCATGCCCTGGAAAGAGAGACGCTAAGAAAAATGTATGTACTTTCTCTGCATGTTAAGTAACCCAGGTCTGAACGATGGCGGATGGGCAAAGCACATGATGCGTGACGTCACATGCATACCATGTATTAATCCTTATAAATAAATAAATAACAAATGTCCACAACAAGGCAGCCCAAAACCTAACTACCAAAATTAAAGGTGTAATTTTTGTTATGTTTGTGACATCAAGGCATTTTGTTTAATGATTGGATTTGTGATCCAGAGTTTGAGATCAGGTGAATACAGAAGCTAGTCAATGCCACATCCATAATGCTTAGGATAATCCATTGTGATGCCATTCTGTTCAAAACATTCATGCAGGAGTTAGAAAATGGCAGTTGTAATGATGACAGGGACGTATTTATAGACGGGGGGGGGGGGGGGCCCTAAGAGTAGAGGGGGAGGGGGAATTTCTTAAAGGGGTAATGTTAATCAGGTTAGTAAGGGCGAAGACCACCGAACATACAACTATTTTTTACCTCATGCATTATTTTGCATAAAGCAGTATTTTTGGAGGGAATCATATCATTGGAAAGTACAGACAGGTGCATGAGAACCTGTTCATTCCTATATACACAAGGATTCTTCTGTGGGTCTGACATTACATATCAGTAATTTTATTTTATACAGCTGTAAACTATTGCAGTTACACCTGTATGGTTGTCGTTCTTATGATTTTTGTTATGATGGAATATTTTTGGCCATCCTATAATGTGTATAATAATGTAAATACATTATTTCTTTATTTTTACTTTATTTATTTATTTATTTATTTTTATAAATTTTATCATATACTTGACCTATTTTTTTCTTTAATAGTAACATAATATTCAAGTAAGACAGGTTCAACATTTTTAATTGTTCTAGTTTTTTACTTTTTTGGGGATCTGTTGAAAATTTTGAAATTGCTTTTTATAATTTGTTTGAATCCTATTTTATATTAATATTCTTATTACTTTCAGGTAATGCCATTCATTTTGTGCAAATGGAATATTAACTGACAGTCACTATCAAATGAAACTGACAGTCACTATCAAATGAAACTGTCAACATGAAATTGACTAAAATGTTTATCTAAACACTGTAATTTAAATAGCAAAGTCATTGACATTCAGTACTTCCAAATGGAATCAACTAAAATTTTTAATCAAAATAATTTAAATGGTCTTGTTAAAAGTGGACCCATTATCATAAGAACATTGTTTTCCATTATTCTAAATATTCTTAGCGGACGTGCATCAATTTCATCTACAATCAAACGTAATATTCTGGAATACAAAATATTTGCATCTGCCTGCGAACCAGTTCTAATAATTGTATATAAAAACTATCTTATAAGCAAAGAAACCTATCACTGTTGCCATGAAACTCGTTCCGTGTATACTTATAGTAAGTGTTGGCCAATCACTTACATAGCTGATGCAGATGACAGCAACGTAAACGAAAAGGAAATAAAGTGCTGGTGTAAGGATTCAAGAATTCTTGAAGATATTTTCACTATTATTTTGAATTTTATTTCTGGATTTGCTCTAATATCCACTGATATCTGTTGTGATTATTTCGAATTTAAAATTTGTGTCTCTGACAGTAAACCTGCTTTGATCCTTAAGCTCAAGCTTATTAGTGAAAATAAATGTAATATCAAAAAGATGTATAAAGAAGTTTCAGAACATTCATTAAACATTAATTCGTATCCACGAAATTCCCTAAAAGAAATGGAAAATTATGGAAATAATTCTACAGATAAAGTATGGCCCTGTATATATTGTGGTAAGTATTTCCTTCGGGAAGCGTTTTGTGGCTTAAAAAAGGAAACTGAGATGAAGAAAATGCCTTTCATTTGTTGTTACTGTGAAAGAAGAGTTTATCAGAAATATTCACAAGGTAGAAATTATAGCAAAATAGATACTGATGGAAATTGGACTTACAATTTAGAGGGAAAAGTTAAAAAAACCTACCTGGATAGAAAAAAAATCAAGAATCCCTTCATAGACACCTATGAAAAAGTTAAATATGAAAGAACAGTTCAAAAACCTTATTGGTTTGATCATCGTAGAAAAAATTTTTATATCAAGGAAGAGAGGAGGAGTGATTATCATAATCAAAGTGCCCCATATGCATTTAGTGACATTTTACAAAAAATAAAACGTGAAAAGGCATACCATAGAAAAATGCCTTACACTCACATATTTCTTGTGAATGCATGCATTGCAAGGTATCGCAAACAGAGTTACAGAAAGTTTGCCACTGTAGTAAAATCTTACAGATGTAAATATTGTCTAAAAAACTTTACCCATTCTGTTGTTGCTCGAATGCATGTGAAATTGCATTATGGGATCAAGCCACATCAGTGTTCCTTCTGTAGAAAATATTTTCTTCATTCTGTAAATGCCAGAAGACACGAGAGACTCCATATTATGGGAAAACCTTGCAAATGTAAATTTTGCAAGTCCAGATATATACCCATCGTTAGTTTCATACAAATTTTTTAACAAAATTTTTAAAATTGATGAACTTGTGATTCATAATGTAGTGTGTGAGGAAATCTTCAACAATTTATTTTTGTTTTTAACTTTCAGAAATAAGAACATGAAAAACTTTATAAAGTTAAATAGTGTATAAAATTTTAATCTAAAAATAAAAAAATCTTTTAATTTCTATTAAATGGACAATAGTACAAATTGTTTTTCAAAGTCCTTGTTGAAGAAACTTCACATACGAATTTCATGTTTTCTAATTTTGTTTCTTTCAAAGAAAATTTTTGCCTAGTGATTTAAAAAATAAAATTGGTAAAACCATTATCTAGCTCTTTATTTGTTATGTGCAACAGTGTTCTTACTTCATTAATTTAAATTTTTCATGGCCTACTTCAAAAAGATAAAACAGCCCATTAAACATTTAATCTTAATGTGAAAATAGCTTTTATTTGATGAATGTAATGTTTCTGTTCAAATTTTCTGTTTAGGAAATTATAAATTGTTTAATTAGAATATAGAATTTGATGTCTTTAGATTATCTAACAAGCTGTAATGAAGAACTTGTAAACTTTCATGTGCTGTTTTTGTGCATACAATTGAAACTTGTTTTATAAATCGTTTTATATAAAAACCCTTTTTGTAGCATTTTATTCAGAAAATAAAGGTTATGTACAGTTAATTCTACAGGAATGAAACCACTTTAGTCCTTAATGGAAAATAACTACTTATTACAAAACTGTGTGAAGATATAAGGGTCGTACAAATGAAAATAAAAATTATTTATTTTATCCAAAGTGTATACAAGGAATTTAAAAACTCTCCAAATGCGTTAAGGCATTTATCCCACTGTGTAACAAGACGTGTAATTTCTTTATGGAAGAAGTCTTTCGGTTGCGTGTGGAACCATTGCAAAACCTCTCCCATCACTTCATTCATCGTCCGACTGAAACCTGCTACCTTTCAGATGTTTCTTGAGATCCCCAAACACGTGAAAGTCACATGGGGATAAGTCAGGGCTGTAAGGTGGATGCTGCATTACTTCCCAGTTGAACTTTTTGATGAGGTCTGCCGTTGCTTTCGAGATGTGAGGACACGCGTTGTCGTGGAGAAGAAGCACTCCTTCTGTAAGAAGTCCAGGACGCTTTCAATTGACAGCCACGCGCAGTGCCTTCAATTTTCCCCATATCGTGCTGCATTAACTGTGGTGCCTTTTACAGTAAAATCGGGCCATTGAGATCAAAAAACACAGTCAACATCACCTTCCCCATGCTGTTTGCGATTGCTTTTGATTTTTTCGATGCTTCCATTAACGACTTTGATGTTTGCTTTTGGGCTGGAAATAAAAGCACCAAGTTTCATCCCCTGTAACGATTCTGTCGAAAAAACTCTCTTCTTCCTGTTCATAGCGAGTCAAATGTTGCAGGGACATGGCCATTCGAACTCCAAGTTGTTCTGATGTCAAATGATGCAGATTTTTTGTGATCCTTTGTGTTATGATCCCATTGTGCACAGATTTTTCTGTAGTGCAGATGGTTCCCGATAATGGACTGAACAGTTCCACGACTAAGGCCAGTTTTAGCAACCACGACATCGATTGTCACTCTTCTGTTTTCCTTTAAGACAGCGTCAATTTTGGCTGTGGAATCATCCGAGATGGCGAGGTTTGCTTGTCCAGGTCGTTGATCATCTTGCAATGATGACCATCCCTCCGAAAACTTCTTGCTCCATGCCCAAATACAAGTGAAGGTTAGGCAGTCATTTCCATAGAAGTTCTGCATATGATGATGAATTTTAGAAACTGAAACTCCTTCACATGTCAAAAAACGAATTACTGCTCTCTGTTCCTGTTTTGTTGACTCCATTTTGTTTGTTTGGACGAAGCTTCGAAGCAGCTCCTATCGTTCTTTCTCAAGTGATGCAACCTATTGTTCAATTTGCACGTGGGGTTTTGAAAACAAAAACTTACGATCCTACATGTCATCTTTTTTTCCCCACACAAATTTTCGTTTTCATTTGTATGACCCTTACACTTACGTTATTTGCAGTGGCTACGTACAGTGCAACCTTGTAAGCCTTCCGTTTAATACAAAGGAAGTGACAGCTTGTACCGCCATCTACCTACAGATTCAGCTGCCCAGTTATCGAAACAAGCAACATAGTGGAATCGCTTAGCTTCGACCAGTTAATATGGGATAGAATGAATATTATGATGGCGCTGATGATTTGCAAGTCAAGAAAAGATATGTTTTCTTCAAATTTACAAGATCTGTATATCGCTCACTAGCGTAGATGTCCCTCCGCAAATTATTCGGAGCCACCGAGTGGATAAGTGACGCTTCCAACATAACATCTTTGACTTTTTATTTTTTTTTATAATTTATTATAATTACTCATTTATTCAAAAGCTAATAGATTCATTACTATAATAATAAAAATATTATTTTCTTATTTTTATTATAAATATTCTTTTATTCAATAATAATCAATAATAAACAAGTTGTTTTTACAGTTAAAAATTAAGAGTTATACAGTTTCTTCACATAAAATTTAAAAAATTATTTTTTTTATTTTGTTTGATACCTCCAAATGTAAATGCTAAATAAATTATAATAGGGAAAATAAAAATCAAATAAATAAATTATAACAGAAATCACTTAGTATCCACCGGAAGTCTTTGGAAATCCAAAAGATGAAATCCAATGGATGCAATATACAGGGTGTAACCAGAGACTGTCACTGCCCTGTTCATTTCGCTGAGCGTTACTGGTGCCAGCGGAAGTGCAGCATTCGCCATGTTACGATTGGCAAAAACCTAAGGCGGCATATATTCTCAATGTAATTTCAGCTGTTTTTGTAGACGATTTCTGGAAGTATTAGTAAGCATAACCTGTTTTCTGATTTTTTTTAAAAAAAACTTTATTGCATTAACTAACGATAACGTATACTTTTAATAACTCCAAATAACTGATTCAATGCCTAACGAATTTTTAAAAGACAAATATTTTAAAATTTTAAATTAAAAAAAAAGGAAGAAATAATTTTCAGTTCAATAAAATAATCAATTTATTAATCCACATATTGTAATAAGCAATTGTTTGCGATTGTTTCACATCGGCCTCAGTAGCTCAGTGGTTGCGTTATCGCCTCTGATGCCTGAGGATGCGGGTTCGACTCCAGCCGAGGATGATGAGGATTTTTTCAGGGAGAAAATCCTGAGATCACGCACTTCCTTCGGAAGGGAAGTAAAGATGTTGGTCCCGTGTAGTCGTTTGCCGGCTGCACATTAAAGAACCCTTGCAAGGCAAAATTTGCCGCCCCTATAACCCTGTCCTGAAATGACTAAAGAAGCTGAAAAGGACGTTAATACCAAACAAACCAAACCAAACCGATTGATTCACATGCATTGCCTCAGACGATCAGCTGTTTCTTGCCAATCCCAATATGGTGACGCGAAGGACCACTAGATGATGAGGTGTAACAGACGATCAGCTGTTTCTTTCTTTCATTTGTCTCTGGGTGTAACAGTCAAAGTGTTACAAACTTATAGTACTTATACAAGTGATCATGATGAGCATTTTATGTCCTTTAAACATTAGTCCGAAAATGCATAACTGGATGAGTTACAGAAGTGAACATATGCAGCCTTCACTGCAGTTACAGTGGCTGTTCAAACTGACGGCCTCCAACCTCGATGCATGTTTGGCATCTGCGGTGTAAGTTGTTGTATGCTCTGTCGAGTAGCACTGGAGTGTCTTTTATGTCTTCAGCGGCTGCCACCAACCGTGCTACAAGATCTGCTTCTGACTCCACTGGGGTTTCATAAACGATGCTCTTTAAATGTCCCCACAAAAAGAAGCCCAGTGAACCTTCTGCCATGCCACTGGAACCCCTCGCCCAATCCATCATTCAGCAAATGTTTCGCCAAAATAGTCCCGGACAGCATGCGCGAAATGGGGTGGTGCACCATGATGCTGAGACCACATGTTGCGACGGGTGTCCAGAAATACATCGCCCAACAAATCTGGCAATACTTCTTGATGAAAGATAAGATACGTGGCTGCTGTGAGATAATGTGGTAGAATGTAAGGTCCAATAAGACGGCCGTCGACAATACCAGCCCATACGTTCACTCCAAAACGTTGCTGGAAACACCTGAGCCATGTACCATGTGGGTTTAGGTGTTCCCAATGGTGCGTGTTTTGGCTTTTGAGAGCACCGTCTCTGGAGAAGAATTCTTCATCGCTGAAGAGAACCAATCTGGGAAACACTGGTTCCCGCACACAACGCCGTAGGAACCATCGACAGAACGTAACGCGAGGTGAAAAGTCAGCTGGCCCCAATGCTTGAACTCTCTGCCGATGGTATGGATGGAATAGCTGTTCGTGCAACACTCGCCAGACAGACATGTGGTCCATGGTGCCTGCAATAGCACGGCTACTCATGAATTCGACGAAGCACCTCGTCCTCGAATCCCAGGGTGTGATGGGTTCGGCCAGCACAACACCTACACGATGCACAATAAAGATTCCTGACTCACGCAGATGCCGTGTACGTCGAGCGAACATTGTGTATGCTAGTTGCTGACGATGTGCAAATCGCTCGTGATAAAGTCGGCAGGCAGCTCTTCCGTTCCCTTGCACTTCGCCGTACACTGATACCGTGTCGGTGTACTCACCAAATGTGTAGCCAGCCATAATCGCAGACAGATACTAATGACTGATTGAACAGTTCACGTGGATGTAATAGGAAGTTGATTTGAAGTTAATTTGCATGTTCCTAGTTAAAGTACACGATTGCTCACGTTGGTTGAGGCCATTCATTCACAGGTGGAGTGGGTAGCAGGGTTCGATGGTGAGCACTGTGAATGAGCCACATCCACTTCTGTAACTCATCAGTTCTGCATTTCCGGACTAATGTTTATAGGACATAAAATGCTTATTACGATCACTTGTATAAGTACTATACGTTTGTAACACTTTGACTGTTACATGCTGTATTGTTGTTGTTCTTATTGGGAAATCCACAGTAGATCAAATGCTAGCTGTCCACTGGTAGAACAAAGAAATTAATGGAATAGCTGGTCATCCAACTGCTTTTAGTGTCCAAAGACTGCTTCAGTCGTAGATGATAGTCGCTTTTATGGCACAGTAAAAGAAATTTAAATTAAAAATAAATGTAAAACAAACATAAGGCCCGCCGCAAATACGCTTCGTCGTGGCGACATGGGTCACGCCATGGGCACTGCGCATGCGTCGGCGTCGCTTCTTGTCGCCCGAGCGTGACCTCATTTTTGCCCTTGGTCACGGCGACGGAAAAAACTGGTTTTCAGGCGGCGGCGCCTCTATTGAGCTGAATTCAATTGGAAGCGACAAGCGACCAGCGACAACATCGTCGATAGCCAATCAAACATTTAATTCCTCCATAGGGGAAACCAGTGAAAAAATACAGTGGATGACAGAGAAATGATAGATATTGTTAAGAATAATTATGCAGAAACTGGATATGAAACATTTTGACACTCCATTGTTCCATTTTGCCATTATTATAATTGATGACACTCCATTATTATTATTATTTTTTTTTTTTCATGATTTTAACACTTTTAAAGCTCTGTTTAATATGCTAGTTATCCCTAAAATCTGCTACGGAATAGAAATTTGGTTTTTAAGGCATAATTACTTAACTTTACGACTTGAAGGAAAACTAAAGAGGTTTTTCTCACAATTCTGTAATTCCCGAGGTGAACCTTTAGCCTTTGATAATTTAACAACTGCCTCTACTAAAAACACTTACTCCCAGATAGAGGTTTCCATTGAGGCTCTTGCCGATAAAGCGCTTAATAGAATCTTGAAGCACATTATAATGGGGAGAATAGATGCGCCTGAAATTCTTGAAAGCATCGGCTTCAGGTTCACTAAAGCCTCAGCACGGCATGGACTCTCATTGGATACAAAAATTTTTAGAACGAACTACAAGTTTTTAGGTGTTGGCTTTAAAATATCACATTTTTATAATCGTTGCAGACTTAAACCTATTATTTTTTTTTAATTGATTAATTTTTTTTTTTCCAATCATAGTAATTTAAAATTTTATTAAATTAAATTTGAGTTTAATTTTATTAGTGATTTAATATTTTAAAAGATGAACCAACGTTATTAAATAGCGATTAGTAGGCTACTTTTCTTCTTCTTCTTCTTCTTCTTCTTCTTCTTCTTCTTATTATTATTATTATTATTATTATTATTTGATCTGTTGGTCCTTGTCATATGTTCGTTTTCTTCTTTTAATCTTTTTTTAGACCTTATGTCCACGTCCTATGCCCAGGTGTTGGTTTTTTTTTGGGTTTTTTTTGGTTTTGTTTTCCTCTTTGACTCTGGCCTATTTGAGCCTAGACTTTGTTTTGGTTTTTTAGCTGTATTGCTTGGTCGCTTATATTAAGTTTTTCGTTCTTGATTTTATTGCTTTGTTTGTATTGCTTATTCTTTTTAATGTTGGCTTTTTAATTGTCTTATTTACTTTAAATGTTTTTCATTAACCCCGTTTTGGGCGTAAGCCTGTTGGGGGACAACACAGGTTGGTTACTCCCCTGTAGTTGTTACAATCATTATTATTATTATTATTATTATTATTATTATTATTATTATTATTATTCGTGTTAAATTTCATTTTATTTTCTTACCTAAAAAATAATTTTTATTTCGAAACAGTTATCTAATTATTTATTAAGTACTTTTATATTTAAGTAATTTTGTAGTGTTGTTTTAATATTTTTTATGATAAAGAAATTCTAAATATTCCTTGATTTTATGTTAATTTTTTGTTATGTTTCATATCCAGTGATGTTTTAAACATTATATGATATAACTGATATTATAATGAATAATAGTTATTAAATAAAAATGAAAAATAAATAATAATTAACATAATAATTAATAAATAATAAATAAAATCAAAATAAAACTAGAAATATAAAATAAAATAAAAAGCTGACGTTTCGGATAGAGAATTATCAAAGCAAAAAGGATAATTCTCTAAAAGCAATTAAAATATTAGAGAATTATCCTGAAGTCTCAGGTTTTTTGTGTCTCGTCCTTTTCTCTTATAAATATCCGTTCATATTATTATGAACAAATAAATTCATGTTATAGTATATATGATTCATCTTAAATTAGCCTGGGAAGCTAAACGTTCGTAAAATTCATCTTATATGCAAGGGTATCGTAAAATACGGATTTATTATTTAAACAACACTATAAAAAATATTAAAACAACCCTACAAAAATACTTAAATATGAAAGAACTTAGATAATACTTAAATTACATCATAATTTATTCATAAAATGAATGAAAGGCACAATATTTGGTTTCAATATTTTCATAATTGAATTTTTGATGTTAGCTTATATATTCTAAGCACCTGTATAGTCTGCACCTGTTTTGTTTTCTGAATTAGTTATTAATTATGATTTAAAAAATGAGATATAAATAAAAACATTAGTTGAAAATAATTAAACCATTACTAACATCAGTTCACAGGACCAAAGGCATGAACATTTCACTATCGCATTTATTTATTTAAATAGTTATCATTATGTATATACCATAGGAGAAAAGACGGGTGAGCTGGCGACACTCTTGTATTTGCAGCGGGAAAGAGCTGGCGACAAGAGACAAAGAGCGACAACTGACGTCAGCAGTGTGACCTTGACGAACCCCCCACTACAGGCGGCAACGAGCGACCAGGTCGACCCTAATTTTTATTTGCGGCGGGCCTTAAATTTTATTGCGACCCTAATTTTTATTTCAGGCCCGCCGCAAATACGCTTTGTCGCGCCATGGGCACTGCGCATGCGTTGGCGTCGCTCCTTGTTGCCCGAGTGTGACCTCGTTTTTGCCCTTGGTCATGCGCGACGGAAAAAAATGGTTTTCAGGCGACGTCGCCTCTATTGAGCTGAATTCAATTGGAAGCGACCAGCGACAATAAGTCGATAGCCAATCAAAACATCTAATTCCTCCATAGGGGAAACCAGTGAAAAAATACAGTGGATGACAGAGAAATGATAGATATTGTTAAGAATAATTATGCAGAAACTGGATATGAAACAATTTGACACTCCATTGTTCCATTTTGCCGTTATCATAATTAACTAGCAGAGGACCCGGCGTTGCCCTGGATAATTACGTTTGTAGGTAAACAGAACAACCTCAAAAAGCTAAATTAGGCCCGCCGCAAATACACTTCGTCGCGGCGACATGGGTCGCGCCATGGGCACTGCGCATGCGTCGGCGTCGCTCCTTGTCGCCCGAGCGTGAGCTCGTTTTTGCCCTTGGTCGCGGTAATGCTCGGTTCACATTGAGCCGGCAAAGCGGCGAAGCGGCAACCGTTGACGCATGCGCACTACGTCCAAGGCCAATTAGAAATAGGTCAACTCAAGTGCCGCGGCCGGCAAATAAGCCAGGCGGCAAAGTTGAAATTTGTTCAACTTTTGCCGGTTGCCGCTTTTGCCGGTTGCAGGCTCATCCAATCACGTTCGACTACTGGAGCACATGATCAAAAGAATGATGGCGGATCACAATTTTATAGTGAAATAGAATAAAGAGAATGCACTTTATTTTGTAAATGTGAAATTATAAATTGCTATTGTTCTTCAGCTTTTTACATCGTTAAATAGATACGTTTGGTTAAATTTTAATTAGATAATTCAGTTGGAAATTAGCAAGTTTTAGAACAGAAACGTGATCACGAATTTGGTTTTCGATCGCTTCGATTGAAAATATTGCCGATCGATGTTGGCGACAATCAAATTTAAAAATAATCTTGAAGACTTTTTATAAATACGAGAAAATATGCACACTGAACAAATATAAATAAAACTAGAGTTTATTTGTATATTCTGTTTTGTTATGTTTTAATTATGCTTTCTCAGCGACATATAACACAGTTGAACTTCTTTATAATGAAGTCTGATATAAAAAAAAAATAAACGAAACAATTCGGAATTCTCAACTGTACCAATTGGCCTTTCAACAGTAAAATAACAAATTCCGAATTGTTTCAGATATAGCAAATTTCGGATACTACAAATTTCTGTGAACCGTGAACTTCGTCCAGTTTTACTGCAATAACTTAAGATCGAAACGACGCTGTCATTATATAATTTCTCTTCCCTTGCCGCTTCTCTCGTGCCGGTCCAGTGGGAACAACTCGCGCGGGCGGCAGAGGAGGCAGGAGGGGGGAGGCAGAAAAAGACGCTTCGCTGCTTTGCCGCCTTGCCGGTCCAATGTGTACGGGGCATGTGTACGCCTTAAGCCCCATTTGGACGCCTCCCATTTCGTCGCCCTCCCATTTGGTCGCCCTCCCATTTGATCGCCTGTTCTTTATTCAGCTCATAGAAGGGGGCCTTGATGAGCCACGGTAATAAAATGTATTTTTCTGCATGTGTTACTTAATTACAAGTTGATGCCTTATTAATAGAGGTGTGCGATGGTTTAAAAACCCCCATCGGTGGCACCATCGATGGTATGAACCATCATCGAAACACAATCGATGGGTACAGGAATACCATCGATGGGTACAGGAATACCATCGATGGTTCTTTTAATTTCTTTATCTCAATAAAATAGCATAAAATCACATAGATAAAGCTTAGACTACAACAGACATTTTATTACTGATAATTTGACAAATGTAAAAGTTGGGTTTAACAAAATTTATGCAAGACATTCAAAGGCATCGATTGTAAAACCAACAATTTCTCCAAATGCTTTGGACTTAACATGGTCCTTTTTTTTCCAATGGTGCAACCTGCTTTTGAAAAAAGTCTTTCTGCAGGCACAGACCGGTCGCAATTGACCCTGACAAAACCTCCATGGACAAATGTCCCAATTTCAAAGACCAAAAATTAATAAATTAATTTTAAATTTAAATGTATAAGAGACCCTAGTTAAAATTAATGATTTATATTAAAAAAAACTAATTGCACCATACAATTGAATACAGTACAAAGGAAAGAAACTGGATATGTTTCCATAATCCTACAACTGTCAAATTATTTTATCAAGTTACAATATTGACTTTTAAAAAAGGTGTATTTATTTCATTTACATCATGTTACAATCCTATTTTATCATGTTACATTTCATAAATTAGGCTTTGGCCAGTTTCATGGCATAACCAACAGCATCCATGAACATTTTCAAGTCTTCAGAATTCTGTCGGCTTTGCAAGAAGGTGTTTAGAAGTATCGATGTTTGGGAGAAGTTATTATCGACGATCGGCGACGAAATGGGAGGCGATCAAATGGGTCAGGTCAAACGTCCAAATGGGAGGCGACCAAATGGGGCTTCACCGCGGTAACGGGAAAAAAACTGGTTTTCAGGCGACGTCGCCCCTCTATTGAGCTGAATCAGTGTGACCAGGTTTTTAAACTCGAAATTACTACGGCACAAGGCCTCCCATTACTACAAATTACTACGTTAAGTGTCCCAAAATACTACCTTATTACTACAGTAAGGGCAGGGCCGGATTTTCCATTAGCCTAACTAGGATTCAGCCTACGGCCTCAAGATCAAGAGGGGCCTACATTCAAATTGTTAGCATTAAAAATGGGAGGCGAAAGGGCCTCATAAGTGGAATAGCCTAGGGGCCTCTTTTCATCTAAATACAGCCCTGAGTAAGGGGACTTTTTACTAATTATAGATCAGTGCTATACAACGCAAGGCAAGTTGTTAACTTTAAACGAGTCGACAGTGAGAGGGAGTGCAAGGGAGGGCGGCATACTTCAACACCAACTACCAGCACAAAAGCTGTGGCCTACCAGCGAATGCAGTGCGATGCGACTTGATGCGAATGCGGCGGCAGCGTGCGGCAGGCGGAGGGAGCGAATGCGGAGTGCGGAAGGAGCGATGCGGCAAACTACTGGGCTCAGCCCAGGGGACTGCTGTCAGGCGTCTGGCGAAAGCGATGTGAGACTGAACGTGAAATCAACTGCTGCCAACAGTGTGAAACGGAAACAACAACATCCACTTCATCCACTCACGCAGCGAAACGCAAAGTGGTCACTTAACTTATCAATCAACACCATCCGATGAGTCAAGGTGGTGTTGCATGTCGGACTGATGACCAATTAGTGCTCAGGTTTTAGGATATTACCATAATCTAAGGAAGTAATATCCTAAAACTTCCTTAGACTATGATATTACTACACCTATTACTACGGAGATTCAAATATTACTACATATTACTACTTTTTCCAAATTACTACGGTCATTACTACGGCTGGGATTTTAGGCCATTTATTACTACGGTAGTAATGAAATTACTACGTCTGGTCACCCTGAGCTGAATTCAATTGGAAGCGACAAGCGACCAGCGACAACATCGTCGATAGCCAATCAAAACATCTAATTCCTCCATAGGGGAAACCAGTGAAAAAATACAGTGGATGACAGAGAAATGATAAATATTGTTAAGAATAATTATGCAGAAACTGGATATGAAACATTTTGACACTCCATTGTTCCATTTTGCCATTATTATAATTGATGACACTCCATTATTATTATTATTATTAAAATTTCGGAGTCCAATCATGACTATATGGAATTCAACAACGCCAGAAGGCTCTTTAAGAGTAAATGGAATTCTGATCGGCAACTTTATTTTAGTCATCTTGAGGATCAGATCTGTACAAATCCGAGGTCTTTCTGGGACATTTCTCGTAAATGTCTTAATTTGAATAAACGAAAATACGCGCAGCTCGATAATGATGAGCGTTTTCATTTGGGTATGTCTTTTGCCTCTTCTATGGATAATGATATTATGTTAAAGGCGGATGCAATCACTCTTACTGACTGCTGGAAGCATATCAGTGTCCCTTTTCGGTTTACTACTGTATCTGTCGAGCAAGTCATGGATCGAGCCAAAAAATTATCCGCGTCTAAAGCCTGTACGTCGCCTAATATTCCTGATTTTATATTTAAGGGCTGCTTGACTGCCTTGATTTTGCCTTTTACGCATCTATTTAATACCTCTCTGACCTCCGGCCGTTATCCTACTGCTTGGAAAAAGGTGACTGTTCATCCCATTCCGAAGAAAATTGAAGCGTCAGTGCAAAAAGCATATAGACCAATTACCTTGATCTCTTTTCCGGCTAAACTTCTAGAGACACTTGTGTCGGATCAAGTCTCACAACATGTTGAACCCTATATTCCTGATGCACAGCATGGCTTCCGTGCGAATAGAAGCACACAATCGAATCTCGCTATTTTTTTACACTACGTAACTCGTCACTTGGATAATAGGATGCAGGTTGATGCTCTTTTTCTGGACTTTACCAAGGCGTTCGACAAGGTAAATATTTCCTTGTTGATTGCTAAGTTAAAACATATCGGTTTTTCCGATATTGCTCTGGAGTGGTTTAGTTCCATGTTAAAGGGAAGAAGTTTTAAAATACGATTTCTTGATCAGCCTGGCTCGTATATTTCCCATCAAAAGTGGGGTACCGCAAGGTTCCCCGCTTGGTCCTTTACTATTTAATATTTTTGTTGCGGATCTTCCGCATGTACTTGCACCATTCCGATCTCAAATACTGATGTACGCAGATGACGTTAAATTATTTCATGCTGTTAATGGTTGGGACGCTTGTAAAGAATTACACGAGGCATTGTTGCGTGTACACCGATGGGCTAAAGACAACGGTCTTGAATTAAATGCTCAAAAATCTTTCGTTGTCTCGTTCGGACGGTCCGTAACTCCTTTTTTATATAATTATCACGTTAATAATGCCGTCCTCACCAGAACTAACACTATTAGAGATCTGGGTGTGATGCTGGCTGACAATTGCTCTTTTGTTAGCCACATGAACCAGATATATCTGGATATTTCTAGACGTATTGGGATGATAAAGCGATCTATACATTTTTTTTCTAGCCCAAAAACTCTGAGTATTTTATTTAAAGCTTTTGTTAGTCCCAAAATTCTATATTGTGCTTGGATTTGGTTCGGTGGCAATTCGCAGGTCCTGAACAAAATCCAACGTAAATGTGTCAGTTTTAATTCCTTTGTGGCAACTCGTATGAAAAACATTAACTCGTTATCTCACCAACATAAAGATTTTAATTTAAACCGCATTATAAGCAACAATCTTTTTAATATTTTATTAAGTGTTTTTCACCACAGAATTGCGGTATTTTCTTTACTTTCTGATTTTAACTTTCCTTCATTAAAGTCGACTCGTAGAGGTTATGTTATCAAACCTGCTATTCGTTGGAATTCGCATATTGCTCGGATTAATCCTATTAACAAATTAATTAAAAATTACCTCGAGAATTTCAAAGACGTCAGCCTATCGGACTCTAGCGATCTTCATATTTATTTATTCTCTTAATTTGTTTTAGTTATTTTAACTATCATTATTTCTATTTTTATTAGTTTATTTTATATGTTTCTTTATTAGTTTATTTTATATGTTTCATTAACCCCGCTTTGGGCTTCGGCCTGTTGGGGGGCAACAATCGGATTCATCCTCCGGTTATCTGGTTGATTGTATCCCTGTAGTTGCTACATTATTATTATTATTATTATTATTATTATTATTATTATTATTAT
>JAHWFO010050014.1:0-13859 GCA_023313115.1 Rhysida immarginata
AAGGTTTAAAAAAATAAAGTTTAATAGTGAATACTTCAATAAAAAACAAAGTAAAAATATTTATGAACAAATATCTTGATAGACATAAATAATGAGCTAAATCTCTAGCTCAATAATAATGAACGAATGCTAAACCAAAAATATAACTTGATGACGTAATCTGAGATAAAGATTGACACTCAAACTATAACTTAGCACAACAGTTACAATTCTGGTACATTACATTCTGGATAAACACAAAAGAATTCGTTACCTCATAATTCAATTAATTGTTTGCAAGATAACTCATACAAATACAGGCCGAATTAAGGCGCTAATTAGATATACACTTAAATTTTAATTAATCTGAAAAATTCAGACAAGCAAACTTACTCAAGTAAATAAGTGAAGACAAAAAGATAAATATCAAAACTGATATAAATTTCAAGAGCAATTATTACGACTAGTACAAAACTAAACCTAGTCAAAAAGTCTTAAATTACTTAACTAATAAACAACACAGAATGTTAATAACAACTTGGTAAAATGCTTAGAGAGTAATACAATTCATCCATGGCACTTGACATGGTCTCTTGTTTACAATTACGCCTAATTACGGCGTTAAAATTTCAACCTTTCCAAAAAGCTTAAATAACTCTTAAAGTAGAATATGAGGATAAAATAAATATTAAAGTCCAAGTCCAGATATTTAAATTAGTCCAAGTCCATACAAAATAACTGAGACTATTTAGGTAATAGTCTAATCCGTAGATTCAGGCATTTTAAATTGCGAATACAAAGAAAGTTCACATATACAAAATCCAAGCTTCTTACTTAAAAATTCGTAGGATACATTATTTCAAGCACTACAACACACCTGGAACATTAGAACAACTAACAAATACGTGAACGAATTCTCACTCAATAGAATACAACACTCTTACGCATTTGAAAATAAACGTTGAACGAATGTTCGTCTGAAAGGCTGATATCTAAATTAGAGAGGAAATAAAACCACAGAACTGAGTTTAAATATGAATATTCAAACAAACTGATTATTAACTTTTTCCTCTTAAATATACGTCACAACAAAGGAGAGTAACCTTACACATAACTTTACATTTTTAGCAAAATGGATTATGAAATCCAACGGCTCTCATTTACTTAACATGAAAGATATGTGAATCCGTACTGTGACGATAGATAGGCATTTAGCCCGGCAGGAAAGAAACCTTTCACAGTCCTACGCCCGTCGCACTCTCTTCCGTGCAAATCCATAAGTATCACTGACCACTCACACGGGTTTGTGCACGTTAGCGAAAAGTAACTTACGGTTGCCGTTGTGGACCCCGCAAGTGGGCGATACACCACCAACCTTTTAGTTTCATTCTGCAAGTTCCAGCACGCTGTTTCGTTTTCGTCTATGGAGTCGTTCCTCCGTAGAAACGCCGCCTGCTGTGCTTCACTGCCGAACGCACCTTGATTCAGCCAAGCTTGAGAACGGCTCGCCACGTCGTCGCTTTTATCTGGCTGCGGGTCTCGGGGCTTTCCGCCATCCCGGACGACTGTAAAGAGTCCTCTCCTCTCTCGTGCCGGCCCGGTAAACCTTAGGTGTTTACCTCTTGAAGTCTCACTCGCTCTCCTTTCCACCGACGAATCTTCCCGCCAAGAAAGCTTCGGTTTGACGTCACGGAGTTTCCTCTGATCTCCATTGGCTCTTGCGTGATGATGGTTGTGACGACACTGTCTGCCCCGCTCCTCCCCCGCCTTCGAACGGGTGAATATACGCGAGCGGTAATAACAGCCAGTGTCGCCGGAAATCACTTGAGGAATCGATTTCCGTGACACTACGCTTCACCAGTCAGCCTCGTTTTCGATCAAGCATGAGCGCGGCCATAATCTCGCGCTTTCTCGTTTGAAAAAGGTCCATTGTGGCATTTTCACTGTAACTGATTGAGTGATCGTTTCGAAAGTAGCTCTTTGTTGAATATTTAAAGTTGGAAAGAGTCGTTCTGCTTCTTTACTTTCTTCAGTTGGATTAAAAATTACTAACTCAATTGGCTGCCCAGTTGGCTCTGGCAGATTGAAAGAAGTGCAATTAAGACTATGTTGCTTGAGAACTGAAGAAATGTCGTGAAGAGAATAATTGAATGCAAAATCTTCATCATTATCTCTCAAATAATCGATTGGCATTGGTTGTTTGTATACTCCCATAAATCTTTTGCATTTGGTGGTGATCAAAATACGCAGATAAAAGAAAAAAATTGTCTAAGTTAAAATGGTGTGTTGAAGACAATAGCTTCTCGTATACATTTTTCCCATCCTTCGTCATCATAAAAATAGCTCGTTGCCTTGTTGCTTCAACAAAAATTGAACACAGTACTCCATCAACAGTTCTTAAATCTTCAAATGATTTTGCTTCAGGAACATGATGTAGAAGAATACGAAGACAGAATAATTTTTGTTGAGCTAGATTAAAACTGTACATTCGTGCAATTGTATTAACATTTTCACGTCTTTGAGCTTAAAAATATTAACATTTTACTATGGAAATTTTCAAAAAAGGCTATAATTTTGTAATGAAAAATCTGATTGATACCATTTATATCTCGGTGAATAGAGCTAATTAGAAGCTACATTTCACTTTTTATTTTGTCGAGATATCTTAAAAAACCTATTTTTAAATTGAAAAAATGTGAAGAATTTGGCATAAAATCGACCATATTGACCAAACCTGAAGTCAATTTTTTTTTAAGTTAAATGTATTGTAGTTTTCTATTATCGACCTATAGAGCAATTTTTGTTTCATCAAGATAACGCTTATGGTTTGGTTAGAAATCAGGGAAAGTCAATGATGACGGACAGAATAACGTTTTTATTAAGTAAGATTTTTTGATTCGCGCGAATAAACATGGATGGTAAAATTTTAATATTTTGGTATTTTATTGGTGAGGTAATAGAAAAATATTTTTGTAATTAACAATAGAACGTATCAATAATAAATACCCCAGAAATAATAGACGGCTTTATTCACAGAAACCTTTAAAAATAAAACAACTTTTTATAAACAGAAAAAAAAATTAGAATAAATAGCCAAATATTAAAAATCATACAAAAATTAAAAAATAGTTTATCAAATCTTTATTAACTACACAAAAACAAACTAATAACCCAAATTGTCGAAAATCTTCATGAAAACAATCTTAATTTTTGCGGCCAATGGACTACATTGACGTTGAAGCTATCTAGTGGGCGAAGTTTTCCCGAAATACGTTTATAGCCTCGAGAAAGGAGTTGGCCAATCATTAACTTCTAATAACTGTGCTTCTACTAATAGAGCTATAATCCCTGTAAAAGATTGAGGAGTTTGTGTGGTATTCTGGTACAGTTCACCCGAAAGAAATGCTTACAGATATTTTGTATGGTGGCGCCTCTCATTCAAGAACGTCAACAGCCCCCGACAGTATGAAGGATTCAGATAGATATTCTGTTCAGAAATGTAAATCTCTGGCATTAAATTTCTTCATTTCTGAACCAAAAATCCTATTTCGTACTATTCATTTCTGCGCAGACCGTATTAGGTTACTATACGTATTTTCGATTTATTGCATTTTCGAATTTTCTGTTACTTTTAGATTACCCGGTAAAACATCAGTTTATTGTTTTAATACGTTGAGTTGCTCTTGGACTTTAATTATATTTTGTATTTAAGAGAAGTATTGATTTTCAGCCCCAACATGAACATGACCCTCTTTAATTTGATGCGGAATAATAAAAAAAATTTGAAGCGCAAAAACCGCAATTTATAAGAATCGTTTTTATTACTTATAAATCTTTTGAGTTTGAATTTACATTTTTCAATTGCAGGTGTCCTTGGCTCGTGGAACACAATTACGACTGGATTTTCTTTACTCCTATTCTATTGGTTCTTTTAGTAAGTACCCAGATACCATCTATTTTAACAAATATAATTAATTTTATGAAATTAGTTATTTTTTACTAACTTATTAATGATTGTAATCTCATTACTTAAATATAATACTAAATTAATAAATGAATGACATAAGATTAATAGTTAAAGTTCACCAATCTAATGGAGTTGGAGACTTGTGGTGAACAATAATTCCACCACAAGCTTCCAACTCCATCATCATTGGTAAACTTTAACTATTAATCTTATATGTCATTCATTTATTAATTTAGTATTATATTTAATTAAGAAGATTACAGTCATAAATAAGCACGTATTATCTTACTCCTATGAATTAATGTATATACAACGTGATTTTATTAGCTTAATCAACGTAATTTAAATTCTTGTTATCTATATTACGGGCGTCTTGGAGATGTGCGATTTAAGTCGATTTTCAATGCAATTATTTCATTTCATATTTTCAAATAGTAAACGTTTCGTTTTGTTAACATTTCATAAAATTTTTCTCCTTGTTTCATGTAGACTAAATACGTATATTCAATGTACCGGGTAATTTTAAACGAATGAAATTACTTTACATGCTTGGTACAATGTAACATTATTTTTCACAGAAAATTTACTCGATATGTATTTAATTAAGCATGCCAGTTTTATCACATTTTATGAATGGTTATATTTTATAATTTATACCAGGGGAGACCGGAAAGTTCGGTGAATGACTCGGAAAAACAAACAGGGAAAGGTACAGGGCGATTCAAAATGTACTGTAGGGCGTGGAAAACAGCGTGTGTTCCTAGTGGAGAATGTGTTCCGTAACGCTGGCAATACACAGAGGAGGTGTTTCATATATTGAACAGAGTATTTCACAACATGCAACGGCGTGCTAACCGATGTCGTGAGGCCGGTGGCGGGCATTTCCAGCATCGGTTGTGAATAGATGCCACCTCCGACCAGCCACTGCACAGTAACTTTTGAATCACCCTGTATTTCAGAGGTGATACTTTACTGTCCTTCAAAGTAAGCCCCCACGGCCACAACACACTTTTGATGTCGTTTGTACAACTGTTACATGGCATGTGAAAAATTCTCTTTCGGTACCGCTTGAAGTTCCCTCGTCACAGTTTGAATATCCGGAACGTCGAGAAATATGTGGCCTTTCATTGTTGATTTCAAATGAGGAAACATGAAAAAGTCCGGCAGTGACAGGGAATTCAAGAAGTACCGAAAGAGGATTCTTTATCAACATGTTGATATGTCCAGTTTGTCAGTATACTTAAAATTCAGCCTGTATTTACCGTCCGAACGCTGTTTTCTAAGTTCATTCCAATAGTTAAATAAGCCCGCATAAGAACTTCCATTCACAGACGACAGGGGTGACGCTCCAGGATTATTTAGTCGACCGGTGCTAAATTTCACTTCCTGGATGAAAGAATTGCAGTAATTGGTTATATAAGATTCAGTGGGAGATTCATTAAAACTAGAACCACTTTTACGGTCCGTTTCACTATTTAAGCTTTGATTCACTGCATAATTTTCGCTCTCGGAATCCGCATAAATAGAGGTAATACAAATAGAGGTATCTGTTTGTCACTCTCATTCACATTAGCGTCCCTTGTACAACTAGATGAAACATTCAATGAACGCAGTGCTAGACAAGAACCTTCACTCGATTTCCACAGCATATTATCCAGCAGGAAATTCTTGTACTGTCCTTAGTCCCATCTCCGAGCGTTCCCCGTTTCTAACAACCCTCCGTCTCCTCTTACTGGAAAAGGTATAATCGCTGGCCCGGCTGGACAGACGAGTTCCAGAATGTTTTCGAAGCAAATCTTCGAACCGCGACCCTTACATGCGGCAGCGAAAGCTCTCGTTTTCGTTTTCATCATCATTAGTCGACCGTTGTTAAACCTATTTCTACCAATAGTAAGCCCTAAATTTCGTCGACTAATGATGGTGTAACAATGTATGACGTTTCTGTCTAAGGGTGCGTTCACTTATTCACTTGGAGTCACAACGAGTGACTCCCGTGACTCTGAGCCATTCGGATTCAGTTTCTTTATTTGCTCCGAGTCATTTGGTCTCCGTTTCTTTCTTCGCTCGGAGTTAACTCCCTTGACCTCCAACATCAGGGTACGCTTGGAGTCTTTCGGAGTTTGTTTCTTTATTCGCTTGGAGTGCGACTCGGGTTAACTCCCTTAACTCCTGCTTTCAAGCTGGAGACATCGGAGTCAAAAAATTTAATGAGAAAGACGACGCAACAATGAAGAGTGCCAACAAAGTTGTGACTTCAACGATGATTAATTTTGTTACAATGAGATATCGTTTGCGAGCGCGCTTGTTAGGAGCCGTGGCAACCACACAAACAAGAGAAGACTTTATTTTTTCAAGCTGGCGCATACGTTGTTTAACTATCAACATGGCCGCCTCTATCTTTCGAAAGTGCACGATCATAGCCTACCATAATTGGTTAGCCTTCCATTGTTGTAGGCTTGGCACGATACAAACGAAAATTTAGCTTAAATTGATCGAAAATTTGATTCAAGACAATTTTTTCAGCATAATTATTAATTTTTATATGCTCAATCTCAGTTCATCTTTACGCATGAGGCCACCCTAGTCTCTATGATAATAAATTAAAATTACAATTATGACCAGAACTTTGTTTTTATAAAAATATTAAAAAATAAAAAATATGTTATTGTTTATTCCTGTTAATAAAAAATAACTTAATATTAAAGGTTCCCCATAACCTAAAGTGCCATGGGCACTGCTCATGCTTTTCTGATGCCTCCGGAGGTTGCGAAGAGGGGAAAAAATATCTTGAATCGTTCACAAGTAGTGTTGCTAATTTAGCAGGGATGTGTCCAATTTAAAAGCTCATTTCAATATTTTGTGCATTATACATTAATTTACGAAGTAGTATAATATGTTTATTTATTATTGAATGATTCTATACTCATTCATAAATGGAGAAGATAAAATAATAAATAAAAAGAATAAATAATAACAAGTTCACCAATGAATAATGATGAGAATTTTTGAAGAGAATTGAAGACTTTTAAATGAATGGTAGATGGTTGAAGTGCATTGTTTAATTTTTATTAAAAATGTCCAACAAAAGACAAGCGCATGAAAAAAGGCTAAATTGGCAATACTGCACGCAAATGATTATAACGATCAAAGTCTTCGATTGTTACGTCGTTGTGTTGACTGAGCCATGACGCTAGTACTCTGATCACGTGATCACATTGACTCGGAGCATGACTCCGAACGAATAAGTGAACGCACCCTAAGAGGTGTTGGGCCGGGGCACTAAAAAGTCACATGACCAAAGTAGATCGAGCAACAATCCAATCTTCATTGTTTCCAACAAACAAAAAAAACACTGATTGTTGAAATCCAAGATGGAGACGATGAAGATTAGATTGTTGCTAGATCTACTTTGGTCATGTGACTTTTTAGTGCCCCGGACTGTCTTTTTCCTTGGCTACGATGTAATAATGTATGACGTTTCAGTGCCGAGACTTTCTTTGTTGGAGGCGTTGCCCTAATGCGATATATGCGGCACCTGGCGCGATCTGTTTTCCTTAGCTTCTCGAAAAAATGGAAAATGTCGGAAGCTCGATGACCATTTATATCTATAGACCGTGATTAAAACGCAAAGCACTTTTTTAAGATATTGGCATTTCTGCGCATGCGTATTGATTATTGTTCTCGTCGTTAATTGTTGTTAATTTGATCATCAATGCTAGCAAAGTTCTTGATTATGACGTCTTTGTGGAGAGGATTGTTTATGAAACCACACAGTTGTTTGCCGTCAAATTTTGTAGGGTTCCATCTAGTAATATCTAAATTGTCAATTCCTTATTTAACTCTTCATTCTCATAGTATCCAAAATATTATATAGTGATCATGGCGACAGCCGAAAATATTGTCTCATCAAATTCCGTCATTTAAAAGATATGCCTGTATTACCAAATTCTTATTTTATTTAATTATTAAAATTATTAAAAGTTAAATAAATTCTCTTTATAGTAATAAAGAATTAAGATGGTTTATGCAACTTTGTTTTCTCGTTCTTTTCAGGTCAATGCATTGTTTCTAATGGAAATAATGTGGGTTCTGATCACGAAGTTGCGGGCAGTCGCTTCGCCCGAGTCTAAACAATACCAGTGAGTGAATGACGAATAGAATATAACTTTTTACTAGATCATGAAACATAACATTCATTTCATGAAAGGTTTTTTCTTAAAACAAAAACTATATAAATAAATAAAAAAAAATAAAAATAAATAAAAAAAGAAGTTACCAGTTATCTACCGACATTTAATATTCAGCTGCCTAGAATACACGCATGCACAGAACCATAAATACAGAGCAAGTCAAAATGATGGACCCGATTTCAGACGTTTATTCTGTTATGTCTAATGATCGTATCGTAATGTGAGACATGTGCTTCGAAAGGTTAACTTTCACATTTTAGTTTCCACGCAGTGTTTTCACTTTCTACCGCTAAGGGTCAGCAGCGAGCGGTTAAAGAAAATGGCGTTGACTAAGAATAAACATCAATGTGTGTGCTTGACCATGCGATTTCTTCGTGTGGAGGTTTGTATAGGATCATGTTTACACACTACCACCGCCAACAACATTGGATGACCTGTGTGCCCGCATCACTGCAGCCATTGCTGATATTGATCGCTTCATACTATGAAAGGTTTGCAGGAGATAGACTATCGGCTGGATGTGTGTCGGGTTTCGCAAGGCGCTCACATAGAACTGTGATATGATATGATGTGTTTGAAGTAAACTTTGAACGTTTACCTTTCGCAGCATATGTCTCACAATATCATATGTTCATTAGATTTCACAGAGCAAACTTCTGAAATCGGGTCCATTATTTTGAATTGCCCTGTACAGCAGATAAACCTTAGTGATATTAAAACTTGTGAACATAGACTTTGAATGCTTGTTTATGTAGATCGGAACAGTATAATTCTTTTTTTGAAATCATTTTGACATCAAATACAGGTTGATTTAACCTGACTTTATTCCTGAAATTTAGAAAATAAATTACTTCTCGAAATTTTTAATAGTTAATTGAACCACGATGATTGCTTATAACTTGCCCAATACTATGCGTTATTTTTTGGATGAGGGGTTGAACAATGGTAATGGGCAGATTAAACCAGCATTTTCCCACGGCAGTTTGAAGCTCAGATACACTTTCATATTGCTTCTAATTGGCATAAGCTGGTGTGAAAGTACCCAGAAAGATTTTCCGTGGGGTTTAAGTCAGGTAAAAATGCTGGCCATGCTAAACATTTAATGTTATGATCCTGAAGAAATCGGTGGCCGAGAGGGTTAGGCGCAGGTCTTATCGCTCTCGGATCTAGCGAGGCGCGGGTTCGAATCCCGCCGAGGGCATGGATGTTTGTGTTTGTTCTTTCTCTAACATTCTCTCGTGAAATTGGCGTCAGGAAGGGCATCCGGCCGTAAAAAATCATTGCCAAATCAAATAATTAACACAGCGACCCCATATGAAAATGGGAAAAAGCTGAAGATAAACAACAACAACATCCTGAGGAAATGTCTTGGTTTTGTGAACCATGTGTGGAGGTACACTGTCTTGCTGAAATGACCCGCGTTCATCCACAAGAATATTTTAGAATGGTAGGGATGTATTTCTAAGATGTCCTGGTATATATTGGCATTCATTCGTACTGTTGTTATTCCTAATGATGTCAGGCCGTTAAAAGACATTTCTCTCCACACAATGATGCCTCCACCACCGAAGTGTCTTCTTGACAGAACACGATCTTCTTTCGGAAGATCATGAAAATAATAATGAAAAGCATCTGGTCCATCCAAGTTAAAGCGTTTTACATCAGAAAAATTCATATTCATCCACTCATCATCCCATCCAATTTTCTCCATTACCAAGTTGTATTGTATTTGTTTATGGGCAGCATTCAGTCGTGTAGTTGCTTTTATTTTTTTCCGTTTAAGATGCTGAGTTTTCTTAATTAGTATTTTAACAATGTTTCAGGATTCTGGATGCTCCACTTCTGCCGCAATTTTGGCGCAAGACAATGAACTGTTGCTAGCCAGACAAATGGTCATCCTTGCTTCTCTCACTGAAAACTTGCATCGCCATCCATGATTCGTCAAACTAGTATACTTCTCTCCAAGTTGTAAGAAATTGGCCATCACTGTATGGGAACGATGAATTTGAGCTACAATTTGTCTAATTCACAGAGGATATTGATCTGACCTTTTTCATATTCAGATAATACCCCGAATTCATTTTGGCATTTTGCTACAGAAAAGTGACCTATTTAAATAATAAGAGCCACACTATACATTGTAATTAGAAAATTAAGTCCGAGTCCATGAATTTTGGAGGGATATCACGAATTCCTGATGCGTTTTATGAAATAATATTCTTCCACAATACCCAACTTTGCATTGGGGTCCTTTAATTATGGACACCCTGTATTTATGGTTCCGTGCAGGAGTGTATACACTACGTTTAAATTTATTTGTTTTTATTTCATTGATTTCAATTGTTTTTATCACTCGCATAAACGAATAATTCCTTATGAACCTTGTTTTGCAAAATAAATAAACATATATATATATAAATAAATAAATTAAATAAATAAAAATCGCGCTCCTTATTTTATAATATATTAATTCAATTTCAAAGGGTTTGAATTAGCTGAGTTTAAAATTGAACGAGTCACGAAATACACATTCATTTTTTCCTTCTATTTCTTATTTTTTGTTCACAGTCACAGTTAGTGTCTTTGTTGGTAAGAATGCGTTTATTTCGTCCGTGTGTGTTATTTGTACAAAACCGTGAAGAATGTACGACAGAATAATAGGTTTTGAGAAAAAAAAGAAAGATCAACAAATTAGATTTACCACTTCTAAATATGAAACTAAGAATTTATAATTTTATTATATTTAATAATTTCTTTTATTAAAGAGTCGTTCTTGTATCTTTGAGTATTAGAATACAAGAATCGTTTCGTAAGTCATGGCAACTATTTTATTCGTTATTATGCCCATAGTGGAGACTAGTATTACTCAAAAATAAAAAAAAGATTGAATCTAGTAATATAAAGTATACAAAGTGTTGGAAGGAAACAAGTGCATAATGCCCGTGAGGATGACGGTTGTCGAATGCATCGGCTTTGTTATTAAAGTACTATATTCCGTATTACTTTATCTAGGTTCCTATCTCATTTTTTTAAACTACGTGTATTTTATTTAGGGTAATACTCGTACAACACATATGCACATTTATTTATACAACCCCTGGCAAAAAGAATGAACTCACTATGTGACTTATTATTGACAAGGGAAAGGAAAGTTACAGAAAACCTATATTTAAATTGAAAATGCAAAAACAAAAATGTTTTAATGACTCCCTGAGTCTAATCTATAATGTATAGTAATTTAATGTCAATACATTTAATTGGATACAAAATAAAAAATGAAACGTAATCCACCACCTTGGAAAAAAGTATCAACTCAGTGGTTTCCTGAGAAAAAACTTTGAACTCAAACAACTTTTCTGTGGAAAAGTAACATTTTAATACATTAGTATTTTGTAATTCCACCCTTGGCTTCAATTACAGCCTTAATTCTTGCAGCCATCGAAGCAAAAAGGTTATCACAGTTCTGCACGGTAAGTTTATGCCACCCTTCAGTAATGGCCCTTTTGAGCTTCTCTTATCAACTCTTTCAGTTCACACCACAAGTTCTCAATTCGGCTGAGGTCGGGCTGTGAGCAAGCCATCTAAGATGCTTCAGGCCATTGTTTATAACCACTGTTGCACTATTCCTGTAATCTGGTGGTTTCATCGTCTCCAAATGGTCTTCAAGTGTTGGAATTAAGAAAACTCCAGTACTTCCAAATATGCTTCTGAATTCATGGTACCTTCATTATACACATTCTGCCTGGACCGCTGGCCGTCACACAATCCCAGGTGATCAGAGATTGCCTTAACTTTGCAGAGAAATTTAGGCAATCCTCTTGAAATTTTTCATCAACACGCCTCCAAACAAATGTTCCATCACTATCTCCTCCACCAAGGGCAATTCTCGACTCATCGCTGAAAATTACCTTCTTCCAGTCGTCTACAGTCATATCTCTGTGTTGTTAGGCTCACTGTAGACGAGCCTGTTTGTGCTTCTTTGTAAGCACAGGTTTGGCCTTGGCTTTTCGGAACGTAAAACCCATCTCGTTAAGGCGATTTCGTATTGTTTTATTTTAATATAAAATTTTAATAATGTCAATTAAATAAATTCTCTGCTTTCATTTGGTTAAATTGTGCTACATTATTTCAATAAAATAAATAAGAAAGATTGTGGGAATGGCATCACTCTTAAGCGTTATTCGCTCCCTTGGAATTTTGACTTCTTTCCAATCAATAGTATGAACAAAATAGCGTTCGATGAAATGTTCCTAATAATATGCAGATATATTATTGTATTGTGTATAAGCGTGAAGTACAATAAATTGCTTGTACCTTATCAATACAATTGCAAAATTATAAATTTAAGAAGATGAAGATTATAACCTCTTATTTATTGCTATTATTATTTTATCCTAAGACATATGCTCTTATTTGAAAATGCAGTTCACAAACAACAGCTTGGATCCCGAAAGTGCAATTTTTTCGAGGGATTTTTCTTTCTCATGCTATGCGCATTTCTTCAGACTTTGGCTTGAACAAAGAGCGCTTTTCCTCACTTGCCAGGTATCCAGACTTGGATGGATGGATGGATGGATGGATGGAGTTTCAGCCTGCATCTCCCCTTTTTTCCAGGAGACTAGCTGTTTGGGATGAAAGGATGATGGTGAAAATAGACAAACACAAACATCCATGTCCTCGGTGGGATTCGAACCCGCGACTCGCTGATTACGAGAGCGGAAAGACCTGCGCCTCAACGCTCTCGGTCACCGAGCCAGCAGGTATCCAGACTTGCATCCAGGCACAAAACAACACTTCCCCATGATCTTGCCTAAATTTCTTTTAAAAACTTGGACATTATCATTTCAAAAAGCACGCTGTTTCTCGAAGCCTGCCGATCTGTACTCGCAGCCATTAAAGTCATTGAATCCCCCAACCTGCTAGCAACACCGCCGCCCTAGCGGACAAAACACGCAGTGTGACAAACTCCTCCATACCCCTGGCCGCTTTCGGCTAGACTTGAGTGGAATGGATTTTGCTCCTGCCCAGTATTGTCACGGCTCATGGCCCAGTAGATTATAAAAGACCTGTCCATTCGATGACAAGAAGTGGAAGCAAATACGTTTCTCTTATATGCCACAATGGCGCTAAAACTCGTCCCTAACCAAAGCTTCGGTTTCTTTTAACCAAACCTATCGCACGCGTTTTCGTTTTGTTAACGACAATATGATGTTAAAAACAATCATGACGATAATTAAAGAACGAACTAAACGAACCATGGCCTCCTCTAACTACGTCTGCGCACTGAAACATCATACATTAATAAATTAAAAGATTAAAAATTATTATAGATAGTTTAATTAAAATAATAAATTAAAAAAAGAATTATTAAAACCTATAATTAGACACAGAAGAATTTTAGGCTAAATTGAATAACTATATCGCTTATTCAGAATGCATTATTTTCAATGGACTTCGCACGAGGCTAACGAGAAATACAGGCTCCGGCACTGAAAAGTCACCTGACCAAGATAGGTCTAACAACAACTGATTGTTAAAATCCAAGATGGAAACAATGAAGTTTGGATTGTTACTAGACCTATCTTGATCAGGTGCCGAAGCCTGTTATTCTCGTTAGCCTCGACTTCGCACGAGGTCAACGAGAAAGACAGGCCTCGAAGCGGAAAAGTCACCTGATCATCTGGGTCCGAACAACAATCCAATCTTCATTGTCTCCATCTTGG
>JAHWFO010050016.1:0-13703 GCA_023313115.1 Rhysida immarginata
TACACAACTATATTTTAAGAATACGATGGCTTCGTCCAAAGTATCAATGCTGAAGTCGGCAACGGTGTCTTTGCTGGCGCCTGACGGTAAAAGTGTGTCCTGCGAAAAGGCCTACAGGGATGCTTGTTTAAATCCTAGGTTTGCTGCATTTGACCTAGTATTTAATGAAATGCTGGAATCTCTCAGGAATGACATAAACACCAAGTACAATGCACTGGAGGCGAAGGTCGACTCCTTACGGACAAGTTTTGACGAAAAATTCAATGGAATCAACAGGGAAATTCCAAATTTTCGAGCAGACGTTATCGACAAGATAAATGATCTTAGAATAGCCTTTGAAAAATGTTCCGGGACTCCAAAGGCGGGAAACTCCAAGGAAGAAAGTAAGGTAAGAGAATATTTTCAACCTATCTCCATTGACAAAAAAGTGCATGGACTGGAGTCCATGGAAACAAGTGATGGACATGACTGTTCGGCAAACGGTGGCAACAAAAGAAGGCATTCCGACGGAAGTGATGGGGAATTGGAAGACAGTGCCTGGCCAGTTGTTCGTAATAAAAAACCCAGAAGGGAGACGAGGACGGAAAATTCCCAGATTAAGGTAAGTGAAAAAAGCTATTTATATTCCTCCTATTATCGTTAGACATCACGGGAAACCGATTAAGGAAGTGCTAAATGAGATAAAAAATTACGTAACGTTAGATAAGATTACTGCACATACCGGACGCTCAGACACTATCAAGATAAAATGCCACGACGAGGACACACTAGTGACGTGCGATGTATCGAAGCCTTCGATTTACATCGATGTTTTTTTTGAACGGTCCATCGAATTTTCGATGGGTTTTTTTTAAACATCGATTATCATTTCTTGTTCTCGGTGATACGTAGCTTTCACAGATTTTAGGTTTATATAACTTCGTAATAATCTTTAAAAAGCGTGCAATCTCTGATGTGTGGGAATATTTTGAAAAAGAGAATGGCAGTGCAAAATGCAAATTATGTTGTAAAAAGTTAAAAGGAAGTGGGAACACAAGTAACTTCTAACAACATTTACAGCGTGTGCATAATAAGTTATTGCCAAAAGCGAAGCCCAGTGATAATAACAATGACCATGCCATGTGCTGATAACAATGTTCAGCTGATTACTTCTGCCGAGCTTAAAATTGTTAATGATAGCTTGTGTATATTGAAACCATTTTTAAGCATCACAAATGAAATCTCAGGTGAAAAATACACCACGATTAGCAAAGTCATACCAATTTTAGGTATTTTTAGTGAAGCAACTGTTTTAGACTCTAGGTTTAAAAAGATAGATTTTAGAAGCAGGTCCGCATGTGCACATGCAATAAATCGTATCAATCAGAAGTTGTTTTTGATGCCTACTTCTGAATTGGAATTGGCTAATAGTGACGAAATGGAAAAGACAAACGATGAGGATCTTTGGGACAGCAGGAAAATTTCAGTACTCTTATCCGATACTGCAGGGAATGCTAACTCAATTAATTCTGGTTTGCATTCCAATCTCAAAGTTTTAGAGGCGCCAATTGAGTCTCATAAAATTGACCCACTTAAAGTGTGGAAGAGTTTGGAGTAATTCAATTTTCATTTTGTTCTTTGGCAGTAGAAAGCTTAAGTATACCAGCAACATCTGTTCCAGCTGAGCGTTTGTTTTCAAAAGCTGAAGAAATAATTACTAAAAAACGATCCTCCCTTAAGCCAAAGCATTTAGAGAAATTGTTGGTAATGCATTCTTTACCAATAGAAGAGTTGAAAGAATTGTTTTAAGTATTGTTGTCTTCAAAAAACTGTTTTTGTCTTGAATATTATTATCCTGAAAAAATAAAAAATTTATATATTCAAATTATTCTTGTGGTGGTGTTTCATTATTCTACCCTATTTAATCGGTTTTAGAGGTTCATTTTACATGTTTTAAAAGTAGAAAATAATCGATTATAAATCGATGCAGATATCAATAAACCACGATGTATTTTTAAACATCGATGTTGGACATCGATGCTAAATTTTTATACATTGCACGACAAGATTACTGCACATACCGGATGCTCAGACACTATCAAGGTTAAATGCCACGATGAGGAGACACACAAAACCCTCGTGTCAGGAATCAAAGCGAATGGCGTGCTTAAAATCCAGCATCATCAGCTCAAGTCTGAGAAGCTATTAAAATACGTTGTCCGTAATGTGGACATAACCTATGACATGGAAGATTTTTGCGCAGATCTTAGAAACGCTAACTACTTTCAGTTAGACTTAAAAAAGCAAATGGTGCAGTTGAGATACCAATGGTCCTAGTCCTCTTACAAAACACTGAGCATAATAAATCTTTCCTAAATTTAAAGCGCGTGGGTCCACTTGCTGTAACGGTTGAATTGTTTAGGGGCAACAAGAAGCCCTTATAATGTTACAATTGTCTACGTTTTTGGCATGTGTCCCAGGGCTGCACAGTCACCACGTTGCAACAAGTGCGCGGGCGATCACCAGTCACGGGACTGCACGAATATAAAAGGTAAAGACCCTCCTAAGTGTATTCGATGTGAAGGCCAGCACACATCGAGTTATAGTAAATGTCCCAAATACCCACAAGTTAAAAGGAATAAAACTTCCAAAGTAACTGAGGGAAGATCTTTCGCATCGGTTGCTTCTGCTTCTATTGGTAAGGGAGTCACTGACCACGACGAATTCATTAAAATTCAAAGGTATCTGGGTAACCTAATGAATATGTTAAAGGATAGTGGCAAAGCGATGCCGCAGACCACTCAGACTGAGACAAGAAAATAATCATGGATAGACAGCCCTACAAAGTTATAAATCAAGGTAAGCTACGTTGCACTATATGGAATGCGAAGGGCATCCCTCGCAAGTGTCATGAGTTCTACGATTTCCTCACAAGCTGGAACATCGATGTTGCCTTCCTGTGCGAAACCCATCTCAAACAGAGTAAGGCTTTCAATCTACCAGGGTACTATGTTTACCGGAAAGATAGGCCCCTTAAAAAAGCTTCAGATCCAGCTTATGGTGCGGTAGCTATTGTTGTCAAAAAAGGTATTAATCCCACTAAGATTGTCACACATAACCTTGTCAATATGGAAGCAGTTTCCATTGTAATCAAAGATGCTGATGTTGGTGAGGTGAAGTTTACTTCCCTATACAACCCACCCAGGCACAAGTTAGACCCTCACGACTTAGATGAACTACTGTCTGGGCCCACTCCAGTCGTTAAGGCGGGTGATTTGAATGCGAAACACCCACACTGGAACTCCAGATGCACTAATCAAAGTGGTTTGGTACTTTATAGGTACATGGTAGATCAGATCGACACTTCGGTTATTGGCCCTCTTGAAGATACATACTACTGTGATCACTGACCCGCTAGTGACGTGCTCGACATTGCTGTTCTCAAGGGGTTTTTCATACCCTACAATATTTTTACAGTAAATGCCTTATCATCTGATCACCTACCAGTTGCACTAAATTTTGAGGGGGTAAATATCGACCTGAGAATAAATCTTCGTTATAAGCAGGACTGGAAATTTTTTAGAGAACTTATGAACGACAGTAACATTCACTATCAGGATCCCGTCACCAGCAGTGACATTGACGAAAATATCAAAAAGTTCACTCACTCACTCACTCAAAGGTGGATTGCAAGCGGCCAGACCACCTGGAACTTCCTCCCTCCATCAGGCAACTCATCCACGAAAAAAACCACTTCAGAAGACTTTGGCAGCGTACCAGATTTCTCCACTTCAAGACGAAGTACAACAAGCTATCCCGCAAGGTAAGTGATCAGATTAAGGATTTAAGGAATCAAAGATGGAACGACAAAGTTAAAAGTCTGTCCGTCCAGGATAACTCTCTCTGGAGTATGGTCAGGGCCCTTAAAAGCAAAAGGACTATTGTTCTTCCTCCTTTGCTTACAGAGGGTGACGATTTCGTTAGCAATGACCAGGACAAAGCACAAATTATCGCCGATTCACTGAAGAGCCAATTCTCTACGCCCAAAGAGGATGATCTGATCAATATTACTCTTGAAGTCAAGACGTGTGTGATAGGTATGACAACAAACAGCACGCCCTTGGCTGGCTCTCCTGATGTCATTGGCACCTCTGAGATATGGGACATCATAAAGCGCCTCAAAAGCAAAAAGGCAGCCGGCATCGACACAATTACCAACAGTGCTCTCAAGAATTTGCCTCTCAGTGTTATCTGCATCATCACCAAGGTCATGAATGTCTGCTGGCTTAGCGGCCATTTCCCTAGTGCCTGGAAGGACTCAGTCATCATCACCATTCCTAAACTTGTACTGGATCCTGCTCTTCCCACAAGTTATAGGCCCATTAGCTTGTTGCCCATGCTTTCCAAGGTCTTTGAGCGCACTATACTGAAGAGGTTCAACGACTACTGCGAGGCAAACAGCCTCATTCGTAGTGAGCAATTTGGTTTCCGTCCAGGCCACTCTTGTCAGCTTCAGTTATGGAGGCTCGTTGCTGATTTAAACGTTCCTCTCAACCTCTCTATGTTTGGTGGCCTCATTTTCCTCGATGTCCAAAAGGCCTTTGATCAAGTCTGGCATGATGGGCTCATTTACAAAATGATTACCTACGGGTTCCCTGACGATCTAATTGCTCTGGTTCGCTCCTTCCTGTCAAAGAGGACTTTTCGTGTTAAAGCTGGGGACTGTTTGTCTGAACCCTGCGATGTTAATGCTGGTGTTCCCCAAGGCTCAGTCTTGGGGCCAGCATTATTCAACTTCTTTATCCATGACTTTCCCAAGTTTACAAAGTGTAATCTTTACTTATTTGCTGACGACGGGTCCATCATGACCTGGGCACGAAACCCAGCACATGTCATCAACCGACTATAAAAAGCTCTACATCAGTGCGAGAGCTGGTTCACAAAGTAGCGATTAAAGCTGAATGTCAAAAAATGCAAGGTCATGTTTATCACTCGCAAATGCAAAAACCCTCCAAAGCCTCTCTTCTTATTTGGCAAGAAACTTGAGTGGGTAAAAAGCTACAAATATCTTGGTGTCATGATCGACTCCAAACTAAATTGGAACGACCAAGTCAAATACGCGCTCAACAAAGTAAAGAAAGCGAGGTTCAGATCGATTGCACTTCTGGGACGAAACAGCGCTCTTGGTGTGGATAACAAACTCTTGATATACAAGGTTGTGATTCGTACTACTTTGCTTCATGGAATGCCTGCTTGGGCTTCTATTTGCAAATCTAGGTGGAAGGATCTCCAGACCTTCCAAAATATTGCTCTCCGGCCCATTGCCCAACTTGACAGAAGAGTTGCCAACAACCACTCTATCTATGAGGATCTGGGGATGACCCACATAGGCACCTTTGTCCAGACTCTTATGAAGAACATGCTACCCAAGATGGAGAATCATGAAAACATCCTGGTTTCTGGTATCCTGGACCACCCACTAGCTGTTAAGGGTCCCCTCAGGTTTCGAAGACCCCGCCATGTCCTGGATGTCTGCTTTGATGATGTTAACAAGGCCGTCTTCCCCAACTATTGGATCTTCTAGATCCAGCTGATTTTTGGGGACTCTATTCGTCAATCCACAATCTGACTCGTCCCTTCTCGGGACTCATTCTCTGGAGGACTAAAGAGGTTCATCAGGCTTCCCTCCCAGTTCAGTGTACTTCCTCTGGTTTACTTTTTGGGCGAGCGTGCAAAGTGAGCTTGGCTCCTGGACCACTCGCATCTTTCTTTTTCACTACACTGTTCGATTTTCAGAGAGTATCAGTACCAGTATCAGGTTTTACAATCGATGCCTTTGAATGTCTTTCATAAATTTTGTTAAACCCAACTTTCACATTTGTCAAATTATCAGTAATAAAATGTTTGCTGTAGTCTAAGCTTTATCAATGTGATTTTATGCTATTCTATTGAGATAAAAAAATTAAAAAAAAAAATCGATGGTATTCTGTATCCATCGAATGGGTTTCGATGATGGTTCATACCATCGATGGTGCAACCGATGGTGGTTTTTAAACCATCGCACACCACTACGCCCTCGGGTGACGAAAATAAGCAAGCGGATGCCAGTTTTTGTGACACAGTAAATCTCACAATTGAACAGGCTGTGTCATGTAGGCTGTGACACAGTACTGGTTCAGCAAGTTTTAAGGAAAAGTATCAGCCAATCAGAAAGTACGCAATAATAACCTATCAGAAGTAACTGATTCAGAACCGCTAACGGCCAATGAAATCGCTAAGGATCTCCCTCCTATCTATAACTGAAAAGCGTGATAAGCTCCGCTAACCAGGTAGCCTGAACTTATGCGTTGAATAAGGCCAGGAGAGCCAAGTTTAGCTTGATTGCTCTGCTGGGCCGGAATAGTGCTCTAAACATTGATAATAAACTCCTACTCTACAAGGTCATTGTTCGGACTATCTTGACCTATGGTATGCCCGTCTGGGCCACAATATGTAAAACTAGATGGAAAGAACTGCAAACGTTCCAAAACGTTACCCTTAGGACTATTGCGCAAAAAGATCGGAGAATTGTTCGCAATTCCTCCATTTATAATGACTTCAACATGACTCATATTGGCAAATACGTTCAAGGGCTCATGGAATCCATGCTGCCCAATATCGAAAACCATAGCAACGAGCTAGTCTCGGGCATTTTAAAGCATCCTATGCATAGAAAGAGATATCGTGATCCAAGGCATATACTTGATATTAATTTTGAAGACATTGATAATGTCTTATTTCCAGATTACTGGACTTCATAGGTCGTGTTTTATCTAATACTAGTGGTCTGCTTCTAGTCTAGACAGTCGTCAATCAAATTTTCCTCCACCAAGAGGAGGCAATTTTCTTTCATACTTTGGATGACCCTTGTGGGTACATCAGGCTTCTTTTCTAGCTCAGTGTATTTCCCTTGGAATATGATTATGAAGGGTGAGATTATGGAAGCTTTGCTTCAAGTTCCACTTGAATACCGATACACTACACTGTTCGATTGTCGATTGTCGAGCTACGCTAAGCGACTATCGATTATTAAGGGGTGTCTAGCGACCGGGAAAAACTGGAATTTTACAAAATCAGCAAAAAAAAAATGCGAAATACGAACGAAAAATTACAATAATATTCTATCAAGAAAGGTTTTTTTGCTGCTTATGGTCAGGGAAGATAACGTGATCAACCGGAAAAATCAGGGTAAAGTCAGGGAATTTTACGAAATGGTTTTGCTAGACGCCCATTTTGTTATTAATAAAGTAATCGACTGCAAATACTCGATTATTAATACTATATTATAAATTTGATTGTCGATGCATCGCCCATCCCTTGGGGACAGCTTCCAGAAATTGGAAGACTGTGTCAAAATTCTTGGTCCATTACATTGTGTAACCAAGCAATGTCTGGGATAAATACGTCACCGCAAGCAAGGTGATTCTTTTGTTTTATTGTCTACATAATAGTATGGTGAGTATGTGCCACTAACGAACTTCGGCACTGAATTGAAAACAAGCGTCATGAAACATTTGGCAAAGAGATTTTTGGCTCTTGAAACCAAAAATCTGTCGGCTGTACAAGCTCTCCTGGATTCACGATTCAATGGAATCCTCATTAACGGAACCAACAGAGTAAAATACATCAAATACATTAGCTATTGTGTGAAACACTTAGCATGCTCAAGCGTCCAGGAAGAAGTTGGGAAAGTGGAAGTTGAAAGCACTGAATCATCCTCATATAATTTTTGGAGTTTACATCATATGTTTACTGAAATTCCGAGCGTCAAATTCGGAAACCAACATTCAGGAGCAGTTGGTAGTGGAGGGGTAAGGCCATAAATACAGGAATCAATCCTTGACAGAATGTAGTTGTGTCCTACCCTGATGATATGGTTACCACGAAACGCGTACGTTTATTATAAATCAATTACCAATTTGCTATTCAAGTCCTTTTATTTGTTCAATTAAAACAATACTTCAACTCATCATCGAGAATCTTGATCTGAACGGTGATCCACTTCAGTATTGGAAAGATAACAAAGCCGGAATTGTATAGGCTAAACAAAAAGTTTCTATGCATTCTTGCTACGTCTGCCCCATCAGAGCATTTGTTTTCCAAAGCTGGTGGAATCGTGACCAAATAATAACAGACTGGCACCAAAAGGCTAGATCAATTAAGTTTTTTATCACCGTTTCTGCAAACTGTTCTCTTGAATTCCGTGAGATAGTATTAAATTGCAATCTTTTATGCCCTTAACTTCGATGGCTTAAATATGGATATCCTGAATCGGCTTCCTATAAGGCGGGATTGGAAACTCTTTCGTGACCTCCTTAAAACTAGCAATGACTATACAGCGAATGCCTCCAGCACCAATGAAATCAATGATAGAGTCAAAGACATTACCAATAACATCAACAATGCGATGTGTGCTAGTGCTTGCCCTATAGACCCTAAATATCCTGACCATCTGGTCTTCCTCCAAGTATTAGGCAAATTATTGCAGAGGCGAATGCCTTCCGAAGACTTTGGCAGAGTACAAGTGATCCCATCTTTAAGAGAAAATATAATAGGCTTTCTAGGAGGGTCCACGAAAAAGTAAGAGAGTTACGAGTGCAAAAATGGACGAGCAAATTGAAGAATCTCTCAACTCATGACAACTCTCTCTGGACTATGATTAGAGCTCTTAAGTATAAGAAAACAAAATTCCCACCCCTGTTTTCTCCAGACGATACTACTCTTGCTACTACAGACCATGATAAAGCTCAGTTAATTGCTGAGTCACTTAGCAATCAATTTATCACCCCAATTCCAGATACCCCTGACGTAGAGCATGCAATCAGCGAGGTTCGCGATGTGTGCTCCAATTTTTATGAGGGTCGGCGAGCTTCTATCTAGCGATCAATCTACCCGATGGAAATTGTCGAGATCATCAAGAAACTGAAGAATAAGAAAGCCCCTGGAATGGATGCCATCACAAATCATGTACTTAAAAATCTATCTTCCAACCTGATTCTTGACATCGTTAGACTAATTAATGACTGCTGGAAACTCGGATATTTCCCTACTGGCTGAAAGGAATCGATTATCCTAAGCATTCCTAAACCAGGTCTTAACCCTTCATTGCCTACAAGTTACAGGCCCATCAGCCTTTTACCAACTATGCCTAAGGTTCTAGAGTGGACAATTCTTAAAAGGTTCAATGAATTCTGCTCTGCCAAAGATCTTATTCGTGATGAGCAGTTTGGTTTCCGTACGGACCACTCCTGCCAAATGCAAATATGGCGGCTTGCTGTCGATGTAAAAAACTCTCTTAACAAGTCTCTATATGGTGGCCTTATCTTCCTAGACATTTGCAAGGCCTTCGATCAAGTTTGGCATGATGGTGTCTTTATAAAATGATAAAATTTGGATTTCTAGATAACCTTATCATGCTGGTGCGCTCTTTCCTCTCAGACAGGTCTTTTCGAGCTAAAATTGGTGACTCCCTTTCCCAATCATGTGTGGTTAAAGCCGGTGTCCCACAGGGATCAGTTCTGGGGTCAGCCTTGTTTAATTTTTTTATCCAGGGCTTTCCCAAACCCGACAAGTGTAAACTGTACTTCTACGCTGATGATGCGGCCATCTTAACCTTTGCCCGTGTTCCTGCCCACGTCATCTCTCGCTTGCAGAAAGAGGGCTATTCGCCCATGATAGTGGATGACATTTAACCCTTGCAACACATTAATGATCCCTTAATTAACTGTGAAGAGTCCCTCTCAATGGAAAATGTTGGGAATAAGCGTAAATTAACCGAAGATCAAAATACGGAAGTTAATGACTGGATACCTGTTATAAACAAGAAATCTAAGAAAGGCATGCGTATTGACAATATATCTAGTGAAGCGGTCATCAGTGACGTAGCTGCTGTTACCTTCCGCGGAAAAGCCAAGAGATCTGTTCAATCTTTGCATAGAGAAGGAAACCTGTATATCCCTCCCATTATAATCCGTACTCACGGTAAACCAATTAGGGATACTCTTGAAGAAATCAAGAAACATGTGCCTTTGGAAGGCATCACAGCTCATACTGGCAGGACTGACACCATTAAAATTAAGTGTCAAAATGAAGACATCCATAAAAAGTTAGTGTCATGAATTAAGAGTGATAACATTTTGAAAATACAGCATCACCAGCTGAAATCGGAAAAACTGTTAAAATATGTTGTAAGGAATGTTGATACAACCTGTAACTTGGATGATTTTCTTGACGATCTCAAGAGGACAAATTACTTTCCTGAGAATATAATTAGGCTCAAAAAGGCAAATGGCTCTGTTGATACGCCGCTGATCCTGGCACTTTTTCAAAACACTGAGCATAATAGAACATTTAAAAAAGTCACTCGGATTGGTCAACTGGCAGTGCTTGTTGAGCTGTTTAGGGGCAATAAGAAACCTCTTCAATGTTATAATTGCCTCAGATTTGGACACGTTTCCATGGGTTGTACTGAGCTATCCCGTTGCAATAAGTGTGCAGGAGATCATCAGTCCCTGGACTGCAAAAATGTAAAGGGACAGGATCCACCTAAATGTATTCGCTGTGAAGGACAGCGTACGTCAAGTTTCTCTGGATGTCTTAAATATCCCAAAACAGTGAGCAGATCGCGTGGTGCTAAGACTATTGAAGGGAGATCCTATGCATCGGTGGTTTCAAAAACTGCTGACAAAAGTTTTAACCCGTCTCATTTGCAAGCTATGAACATGAAAATAGGCACGATGCTCAAATTATATGAGGAGATCGGAAAATCTATTCCGCAAATTGTTAAATCGTTCACTAAAGTTTAATCACGGCTAGCAGTAGTTTCAATCAAGGAAGACTTAGGTGTACCATCCGTAGGCGTGAGGAGATTATCGACTTCCTATCAAGAAACAAAATTGATATTGCCTTTGTCTGTGAAACACACCTCAAGTCGTAACGGCAATTCAAACTGCCTGGATACATGGTCTATAGTAAAGATAGACTCCCAAAGAATCCTGCTCATGGTGTTTCTGGTGGAGCAGTAGTTAGAGTCAAAGAGGGTATTGAGCATGTTGAAGTCACTAATCGGAACTATTTAGGAATGGAGGCGGCCTCTATTCTCATCAAGTACCTCACGATTGGCTGGGTTAAGATTGCTGCGCTGTATAACTCTGCGGGGCATGCCATTGACCTCTGTGATCTCGACGAGTTGCTCTCTGGTAATTTTCCTGTTGTTTTGGCAAGAGATCTAAACGCGAAACACCCTCACTGGAATTCCAGATGTATTAATTACAGTGGTGCTACTTTATATGGTTGCATCAAGAACCAGCTGGACACTGTGGCTATCAGTCCAATCAAACATACATTGTATTGTGATCATTCGCCCACGAGTGATGTCCTGGATATTGCTATTCTCAGGGGTCTCTTCAAATCGTTTAATATTTACACTGTGGACGATCTAACATCAGACCATCTTCCTGTTGCCCTTAACTTCGATGGCTTAATTATGGACATCCTGAATCGGCTTCCTATAAGGCGGGATTGGAAACTCTTTCGTGACCTCCTTAAAACTAGCAACGGCTACACAGCGAGTGCCTCCGGGACCAATGAAATCAGTGATAGAGTCGAAGACATTACCAGTAATATCAACAATGCGATGTCTGCTAGTGCTTGCCCTATAAACCCTAAATATCCTGACCCTCTCGATCTTCCTCCAAGTATTAGACAAATAATTACAGAGAGGAATGCCTTATGAAGACTTTGGCAGCGTACACGTGATCCCATCTTTAATGGATAGTATAATAGGCTTTCTAGGAGGGTCCACGAAAAAGTAAGAGAGCTACGAGTGCAAAAATGGACTAGCAAATTGAAGAATCTCTCAACTCATGACAATTCGCTCTGGACTACGATTAGAGCTCTTCAGAGTAAGAAAACGAGATTCCCACCCCTGTGTTTCTCCAGACAGTACTACTCTTACCACTACAGATAAGAGATAAAGCTGAATTAATTGCTGAGTCACTTACCAATCAATTTATCACTCCAATTCTAGATACTCCGGATGGAGAGCATGCAATCATCGAGGTTCATGATGTGTGTTCAAATTTTTATGAGGGTCGGCGTGCTCCTATAGAGCGATCGATCTACCCGATGGAAATTGTCGAGATCATCAAGAAACTAATGAATAAAAAAGCCCCTGGAATGGATGCCATTGTGACAACCATGAATTAATGGTTAGTCAACAAGTTGTGAAGATGCAAAAATTACTTACATTACAAGAACATAATCAAAATGTTCTAGCACCCAATGTTATGCCTAAAGGAAAGTTACTAAGTCAAAAAGACTACTTGTAACATTAAATAATGTTGAAATTATAGGTTCAAAATATTAAATAGGAAAAAGTTAAAGTTAGCTTTTTATGAGAATCCTTAAAGAATGATATGTTTATAAAAACATTTTATTAAAAAAAATTACTTAAGATGCTCCGCTAGCACCAAGAAAATTAAATCACTAAAGTGCCATATAGTGGATTTATGATTCAAACATTATTTGAATCTGACATTGTGTTGGAACTGGAGCCGGTGGTATGGCTCCAGAGGAGCACCCTTAGATCGTAAAACAGGCAGGGTGCCCAGGGGCACATGCGATAGGAGTACGGGCAGCCTTCAAGGGCTGCTCCTATGTAAACGCCTCAAGAAGAAGCCCGTCCGCTCACCGGTGGGTCATCGATGTTGAGGGGAAAGGTGAAGAGATACGAGATGTTGTTCGTATCCCCTCCAATGACCTTACAGAGATGCTGAGATGACGAATAGCGTCTCCGAAACGTAGCTGGGCCAAGCCGTGGCCATTCAAGCTGGAGGAAAGACCTAAGATGGGAGGCACCTCTTCTCCAGATGGCTGAGGCTGGCAGAGGCACACCAGCAAGTCGTTGCTGACGAGCCAGCCAAACCTCCCTATTCATGAAAGCGATGGAAGTGGCCAGGTCCAGCTTATAAGCAACACCGGTGGAGTAGTCCATCAGAAATCGCACTGACTGGATGGAGAAGGCAGTCAGATTAAAATGTGATGAAAGGCGATCAAAGATGGACTGTGCGAACGGGCACTCGAAAAAGACATGGTCGATGGATTCAGGAGACCCACAAAACAGGCAACCAGCAGAACCGACTACTCCCCACTGATGTAGACGTTGGAGAGTAAAGAATCCATGGTGCAGCAGACGCCATTGAAAATTAAACACAGTCCTCTCGAAGGCGAAAGACTTGATGGCCTTCAAGATGGCTGACCATGGATATTCGGGGTGCCAGCGTACAATGTCAGAAGACGCACCCCGGTCGGCCTGCTGGAAGAACCAAGATAGATGTGGGCTTCCCCAGTCTTGTGGGTCTACCTGATGCAGATCTTGAATAAAGGTCACTAAGTCTCCCTGGATTCGGTTGTAGAACCCAGGAGATCGTAGGTTGATTGTCACTGGCAGCGAAGTGGGAACTGGTAGCCCATTCACCCTGAAGAAGAAACGCAGGTGCAGGAACAGAAAATTGGCCCCGATGGGAGGGGGAAGAAGGAAGACCCGGATCAAGGCAGCCATTCTGGCCGCAATGAGGTAGTGCCGGATGTTAGGCAGGCCCAGGCCTCCTCCCTCGAAGGGAATATACAGCAGTTCCCGGCGAAGGGGATGACGGGCTGCTGCATACCCCCAAATACAGTCTGCA
>JAHWFO010050017.1:0-13002 GCA_023313115.1 Rhysida immarginata
GGTGGAAGCTGTGATTCGGGCAAAGGGATGTGCAACGCCCTATTGATATCCATGAAATCGTGGCTAGAGCGCAAACGTGCGTGTGTCCGGATATTTGTGGTCATATAGTGTATTCATACATGACACGGTTATGAGTTGTTTTAAGGGGGTAAGAAATGTTGTCTTTAGAGCACTTTTTATTGTGAAAACAGATTGTGAACAAGTTAATTCCTCTTCAAGTTATCATAGCAAATAATAAGCTTCCTTCTAATAAAGAAATCCTTTTGGTTTTGGCCATCGTCTATCACGTGCATCCTGCACGTGCACCATGCCAACAAGGTATAGAGCATTTAATAAAATATAAATTTTAAGCATGAGACATTGTTCGTTTATTTATTTCTTTTTATATAAAAATGGAATATTTGTTGAGGTAAAAAAATAATTCTGAATCAGGTTATTGAATTTAGTTCTCTTATTGCATCATTGCCGAAGTTTATAGCCAATAACTGCGATTTTCGAAATGAGATTTTATACGCAATCTTCTCGTATGATCTTCATTTGAATAATCCGCGCCCAGTCTATAAAGCGATCACGTGAACATAATGCACGTTGGTGCTGCATAATGCTATTTACAGCAAAAACAAATCCCGTTATTCTTCTGGTGGATGAAAAGTTAAAATTTGCCCTGGAGTCTAAGAAAACGGAACTTTTGTTCGTCCTCCCCACCTCTTCCCTCCGCAAGAGATTTTCAAGAGAAGCCAAGGCCTGAGAAGCAGTGAGGGGTTTTGCTTTCTTCAATCCCCCTTTGTGAAAAGCCCTCCCTTCTTTTGGCTGAGAATATACTGCTTGGGGTTACCACAACACAAGGAAAAGTCACAGAGGCCATTGAAAGAGAGTTTTAAAGTTGGACGTGGAAAATGCAATCGCGAGAGCCGAGGGGTCAAATTCGAGGATCACATCTAACGATTTGGAAAAGGTCTTTTCCTGCACAATGCCGCGCCTGATACTTTAAAGCGCTTTAAAGCTGAGCTCTCTTGTTCACGCCATGACATTCTCTTCATTCGCTATACTTGTACACTCTTGTAATTATAATATTAACAGCAGCAACAGCAATAACGTCAGCATTTGTGTTTATTATTGATTCCGATATTCGATCTCTGAATATATTATACGATAAGTTTATATGCTTTTCAAATGAGCTTTGTTATTTTTAAATTTAAATATGGTCAGTCTCCTTTTAATGGGGAAAATCGTAAAATTAATAAAAACAAAAAAATAAATAATAAATAAAGTCACCAATCTTGGAAAACGATGAAGAAACTTGTGAGATGGAAGAAAAAGCTGTTGTTGATAGCAGAAATAAACCCAGTCTATTGAGGATGTAGATGAAGTCTTGTGAAGATAATGTTGATAATAGAAAACGATAATCTTGAAGGAAGTGTTGGTTTTGAAATACAGATTTTGAAGAGGGTGATCCAAATATTTGGAATAAAGTTTATAAAACGTTGGGATCACCCTCTTCAAAATTTCATCTGTATTTCAAGGTTATCGTTTTCCACTGTCAACATTATCTTCACAGGACTTCATCTACATCCTCAATAGACTTGTCTACGGCTTTACTTTAGTCAGGTGGCTAATGAATGAGAAACTATTTAATTTGGTAAAATTGGTAGAGATTTTACAACACAACAAAGGGAGAACAGAGTTTCCGACTAGTTTCGCCATTTATTCCCGGCTTTATCAAGGATACACACAAGAGGACATAAGCCTTTATATACAGAAAATATGGTACAGAATGTGAACATGATTGGATTAAGAAATAACAAATCGTAAATAATATAAATTATCCAGTGGCGACATTGAAAGGAGAATGGTTGGATAAGGAACCAATAACAATGAAATTATAAAGAAACCTTGAGAGGAAAATTATTTGAAATATAAAGGAAAAATTGATGTCATAACACAAACAAAATTGAAAAAGCAGACCTAGTAGAAGACATTTTCCTTCCTAGTAGAAGACCTAGGTCCGCGTTTTCAATTTTGTTTGTGTTATGACATCAATTTTTCCTTTATATTTCAGTTAATTTTCCTCTCAAGGTTTCTTTATAATTTCATTATTATTGGTTCTTTATCCAACCATTCTCCTTTCAATGTCGCCACTGTATAATTTATATTATTTACGATTTGTTATTTCTTCATCCAATCACGTTCTCATTCTATACCAAATTTTCTGTATATAAAGGCTTATGTCCCCTTGTGTGTATCCTTGATAAAGCCGCGAAACTAGTCGGAAACTCTGTTCTCCCTTTGTTGTGTTATAAAGTCTCTACCAATTTTATCGATAGAAACAGCACTATGGACTCCTTAAGCAACGATTGTTTAATTAGAAACTTTTATTTGGCTATAGCTTATCTCTAAGACACGAATAACAAGCCAGGCAACCGAAATGCCCAGGACCGATAGGATTTAAGGAATACCATGATAAACAAGTTAAGAGGAAAAAGGTTTTATCAAACCAAGCTTTTATTATGTTTTATTTAGTGGCAACAATATAGCTTAATTTTGCAACAATAAACAATAGATACATTTACTCTCGCCTAACGAAATGTCCAATTGTTACAACAATCAATTCGTAGTAATGAGTTAGTACCATTAGAACACGGACCAATGAACCGATTTGAAAATTCTTTTCTTTATCATAAATTGTCATCGATTCTGCATAAGTGTGTCAAATTGCAGCTCCCTAGCTTGTCGGAAAGTTGGTTTAATATTGATTACAAGATTTGACCTAAACAAACTAACACAGCAAAGTTAATAAAAGCTTTTAAAAACGTAAGCATATGTTTTCAAAAGTAGCATTTCGTTGTTAACATTAGACGAGGTTGTTAAGGAAATTAAGGTAAGAGGTATTTCTAACGGAAATGTGCCATTCAAAATGAATAAAGGTACACGAAAGTTTAAATGGAGAAAGTAGCAAATATCTGTATATTCGAATATTTATAAGCATTCCAGTTTAATGAAGTCAGCTTTATTGTTGAAGTGTTCTGTGTAAGGGTCTATTATTAAATACCGAAAGGTGCTTTATGCTATAAGTGTGGGGGAAATGTCTGTCTGTCTGTCCGTCCGTCAGTAACTCTAACTCCTCCGAGGCTACGAAAGATTTTCAAAATCTGTTTTCGTCAGAAACCATCTTAGTGAGTTACCATTATGTATACTGGTTGAGTTCGACAACTACACTGGTCCGTGTCTGTATGACAGTGTCGTTCCGATTACACCTGTCTCTGTTGGATTCAAGAAAAATGGTGTGAGTTGTTCACGTAAACAGTTTCCGTTGAAAGTGGCGTACGCAGTTACTGTGCATAAAGCTCAAGGAATCACTGTCGACAAAGCAGTGATTGATATTGGTGACACTGAATTTGGGCTTGGTTTAACGTATGTTGCGCTTTCAAGAGTGAAAACCATTGATGGTCTTCTAAGTGACCCAGCTTTTCCGATTTCGCGACTGTTGGCAATCAGTAAGCATTCTTCGTGGATCGTTCGGCGCGATGAAATTCAAAAATTAAAGTCATTACTCTGATCAAACCATTAATAAACGTTGAAATTTGACAATAAAAGCTTCGCTCTTTTATTGGATAAGATTATCGCGCTCCGCGAGTCGCAGTCCGCCCTACTTAAATTCAGATGACCTGACGCGATCTGTTTTCCTAAGCATCTTGAAACAATGGAAAATGTTGGAATCACGATAACCATTTCTACCGGGTGGGCAACAAATAACGTGAGGTGTTCAGAGCTCGCTAGCGGGAATTCTATTAGGCCAAATACAGTACATTTTGGTGTATATACACAGTGGAACATGCAGTTTCTATTTCTGCAAAAAATAAAAAAATACCAAAAGTCACCATAGGGGGCGCTTATTTTAAGTAAACAATGAATACATTTGCATAAGCGCATTCCGTGTTGAGCAATCATGACAATAAAAGGCAAGGCTGAGGATTTCCCCATCATTCACGAACGAGGCACATTTTTATTTGAATGGTGATATCAATACCCACAACTGCAGTAATTGGGCTGCATCAAATCCAACTCCTATGCATTCACCGAAAGTAACAATATGGTGCAGCTTTACTGCTTCTGTCATCATCGGTCGGCACTTTTTTGAAGAAATTCGTCCCCGTGGACCGGTGACGCGTTCCGTCAATTATGCCAGGTATGCCGAAATGCTTCAACGATCATGCCCCGTTCAAAGTCGTCAAATCCTTGGATTTACCCATATTCAGTCAACTTCTGCTGCTGACTGCAACTTGTGATCCAATGCATCCCTTCTATACACCGCTTTGACCTGTACCAATGTTTGGGTGTCATTGGGAGGCCGATCCATTTTCCGTAAGAGGTGTCTCTAATAAAGTGGTCGCTCAGTGTATAGTCCGTCCCAAAAAATTACGAACATTGGTTTTTTCTGTGTAATGGAAAGAATTCAACAAATTGTTAACATAGTTTATTGTTACTCTATAAGATAGGAAATTATTTCAATGCTCCTATATGTTTAACAGTCAGATCATATAAGAAAACATCTGAAGAAAAAAGAAACAGGCGTTTTTGCTGTCCCAAAAAAGTATGAACCTGGTATGAAAAACGTCAAACAATACAAAGAACGTATGAATTAATAATCAATAAACTTGCCATTTCTTTTAATCACTTCAAAAATACGATGTTTCATTGATTCAGTGAGTTTGCGCAAGTTCAGAAGTGGAATTTCCTTCCATGACTTTAGAACGGCCGTCTTAAGGTCTGAACGGAATCAAATTGACATCCATCCTTATAAACAGCCCTAACCAAGTTTCCCCACACATTCTCGATTAGGTTTAAATCAGGACTCAATAATGGGCATTCTAAAACAGGGATGTGCTTTAGATTAAGCCAATGTTTTGTCGATGCTGATGCATGAATTGGAGCATTGTCTTGTTGAAAAATGTAATGATCTCCACCAATACGGACAGCGTGTGGGAGTAAATGTTCGTTAAGCATCTCTTGATATGCCGTAGAATTCATTCTGCCATTGACGATTGTAAGTGATGACTTTCTGTTCATGTTGAAGCTACCCCAGATTATCAGGGAACCACCTCCTTGTACTCTCTTGCTGAAGTATTGTTCTTCATGACGTAGGTCGTGCCAGTATCGCTGTAGTCCATCAGGTCCATCTAGACTGAATTTTTTTTCGTCACTGAATATCACATGTTCCCACTCCTTGTCCCAGGTCATGTGATCTTTGGCCCATTGTAGACGGACGTTGTTGCAGATGTGTTGCTTTGAGGGCTGGTCGTTGTTTGCGTTTCATGAATTTGATGTTTTTGTCACTTCTTAGAATGCGATGCACACTTGATTTGGAGATTTCATGATCCAATTCTTGGGCTATTGTACGTGTTGAGCAATTTTTGTGGGTAGCTAATCGCAGTACTTCTCGTCTAGTACGGCTAATTGCCTTTTTCTTTCGGCCACTTGCGTGTTTGCCGCTTGCAGTTCGTTTCCCTTTCAAATATTCATTAAGTGTCGATCTTGCACGACCAGTTCTTCTGGCTATTTCAGCTTGTGAAACACCTTCAGATGCCAGGGCATCCATATAACCTTTTTCACGTTCTGTAACATCTTTCCTCTTCCCCATCTTGTGAGAAGTGGTCAGTTTTTTTAAAAAAACTTGTAGGACTACAAGCAGAGTTCCTTCTATCTATCTATATGCAACTTTCATGTTAATAAATGCTTCCACCTACTGCGAAATGATCATGTTCTGTGTGTTCGTAATTTTTTGAGACATCACATTTAAGGTAGACTGGGGGGTTTGTTATTTCTTACGTGCCTGAATGTTAAACACATAATAGCAACATTGCGATAAATGCCTATTTTGTACAGTAACAGTAAACTGTGTTAACAATTTGTTGAATTCTTTCCATTACACAGGAAAAAAACAATGTTCGTAATTTTTTGGGACGGACTGCATGTATAGAACAATTTTGCGCATGAAGTTTTTCGCACTGATTCTGATTTGTTATTAAATTCAGATGATCTGGGGCGATCTGGTTTCTTTAGCATCTTGAAACAATACAAAATGTCGGAAGCACTCTGACCATTTATATCTATAGACCGTGATGCTCACTTATCCTTGTGAAAAAATCCTAAGAATTAGTAGCAGACCGCAGTTATAAATTCGCGTCACTAGAGGGCAGAAGAAGCGCTATCTCAATCCAGCACTTCCGGGAGTGTTTCCGCTCTTAACGTTTTAAGCTTTTTTTCTTATCACAAATTCAAGGATTATTCGTTTCGTCTTCTAAATTGTTAATGGTTTTTCATAGAAAACGTTTCTTTTAATTGCTTATTCTGAAGAACAGTTAGTATTTCTAGGTTGGCTATTTTTAATGTTGATCAATGTCAGAGCAGACCAAGAAGAATGCTGTGTTTTCTCAAAAGGAGGTGGACTGAAGTTGTGTAGTATCTATCAATTGATTATTGAATTTAATCATAAGTTCTTTAAACAATTGTCGGAAGTTTGTTTTTAATCCGTATTAACTTTCAGAACGACAGCTCCTAACAGTCTGAGTTTTTGAAAAGCTGGTAAGGTTAAAATAAAACACGTTTTTCCTTACCAGGGGTTATGTGTTTTTGTAACCCAAATAAACAAATGTAAAATTAGAGTGAATTAGGTATTTAAATTACATGTGAAATCGCTGTTCTTAAGTTTACTTACCTGTGACGTGAATGGCGTTAGCTTTATAAATTTTGAGTTGATCTTCATGAAAAGAGTTATTAAATTATTAATTTCACCAATTTATATATATATATATATAGGGAGTGCAAGTGTGACGTCAGTCCTTGAAATTCTTCAGTCACGTGCCTCGATTTGGTTCCAAACAAGTCTTCTCGCTTCGGGATTTAACATGGTTCCAACGTAGGGATGGAATAAAATCGCTCTGTATAAGCCCAGTGTTTATAACACATTTAAGATGTGAAATTTTTTAGTTCCTCACTGCTCAAGGAGGAGCCAAAACAGCGATTTAGACATCTATCGTTTTCCCAAAGAAAGAAAGATCCGCGAACGATGGCATTCTTTTGCTAAGTGATTAAAAGTGATTAAAAAGCGTTCTAATATTAATGTATAAATTATATAATGGGATTAAATGTCTTAATAATAGTATCAATTACACAAATTAACATAATAATTTAAGAGATGTCATTTTTGCTGGCCGCCCGTTTCAACGTTACTAGTACGTATATTGCGTGGTTCCAATGTTTGGAACCAGCGATCCCATTTCCTAGGCTCTCGGCCCGTTCATCGCGCAAATGACGTCAGCTGTGACGTAGTCACTTGCACTCCCTATACGAGGCATGTTTTTTAAGTAAGTACCGTTTTGCGATTCCGCCGCCGCAGCGCTACGGTCGGCGTTCCGCGCATGCGCGCTGGTTAACTACATCTCTTGTCTACGCACTGACGCCATTACAGTCGGATTCTTCATTGTATACGTTGTTTACTGAGTGTTTAAGATGCCTCCGACAATCGTGAGTCCCGCCGGTTGTGAAGTACGGGCTGTTATACGATTTCTTAGTGCTAAAGGCGTAAAACCGATCAATATTCATCGTGAGATCTGTGAAGTGTACGGACAAAACATTACGAGTGATGGAATGGTAAGGAAATGGGTGAGAGCATTTAAAGATGGCCGCACAAATGTGCATGATGAAGAACGGAGTGGGCGTCCTTCGGTCGTTAATGAAGATTTGGTGCAGAAAGTGGAAGAAAAGGTGAGAGAAAACAGACGCTTTACAATTTCATCATTGTGCGACTGCTTTCCTCAATATTCTCGTAGTGTTTTGTGTCGCATTGTGACCGAGAACTTGAATTACCGGAAATTGTGTTCACGTTGGGTTCCAAAAATGTTGACGGATTTGCACAAAACCCAACGTTTAGGCAGTGCATTGACTTTCCTCGAGCGGTACCACAATGAAGGTGAAGACTTTTTAGACCAAATTGTTACTGGTGACGAAACATGGGTGGCCTACGTCACACCAGAATCGAAACAACAATCCATGGAATGGCGACATTCATCATCACCCAAAAAAGTGAAGTTTAAGCAAACAATTTCTGCGCGGAAAATCATGTGCACAGTTTTTTGGGACAGAAAAGGAGTATTGCTAGTGGAGTTTCTGCCTCGTAACGAGACAATCAATGCAGCGTCTTATTGTGAGACATTGAACAATCGTGCAATCCAGAACAAAAGACGTGGCAAGTTGAGTAAGGGTATCGTTTTGCTGCATGACAATGCCCGTCCACATATGGCTAATCGAACCAAAGATCTCATCAAATCTTTTAAATGGGAAACTCTAGATCATCCTCCATACAGCCCTGATCTGGCGCCCAGCGACTACCATTTGTTCCTGCACTCGAAGAAACACCTGGGTGGTCAGCGTCTTCGAGACGATAACGAAGTCAAAACATTTGTGATACAGTGGTTAACAAGTCAGGCGGCAGAATTTTATGAGGAGTGTATTCAAAAACTGGTGCCACGTTATGACAAGTGCCTCAATATTCACGGAAATTATGTAGAAAAGTAGATTAAGGTACAGGCTTTCATGTAAAAATAAAATTATTGCGATAAAACGGTACTTACTTAAAAAACATGCCTCGTATATGTCTGTCCCCCCCCCCCTTTTATTTTTTGAACCGAAGCAGATATGTCAATTTTGATGAATCCAATGAATAGAAAGTTGTGGGTGGCCTATCCCATGGTGCACTTTTCATCATCCCAAATATGCAAATAAGGACACATTCAAAATTTATCTCAAAAACCGTAAGGGATAGAGAAAAAAACCCAATTGCAAACTTGTTCAGCATAAAAAAACAAACAAAACAAAACAAAAATCATCCAAATCGGACCAACCAATCACCCACAATCAGAAGATCATGTTGACCATTTCCGGAACATTGTAGCTTGCCATCCTGGAATTGTTCCGTCTTCTGTGTGCTGAAACATGCCTTTTATTTGCTCTTCCGCATGAAAGTGAATGCGAGTATGGTAATTTATGTTAATTTTTTGATTTGCATGCTTTACATGGCGGAAATACGAGGCTTGTCCAGAAAGTAAGTTCCGTTCGGTAATAAAAACAAAACTACTACATATATATTCAAAATTTTTTCTTTACCAGATTCTATGTATCTTTAACTATTTTTCCACATAGTTTCCAAGTTTATTTAAGCACTTGTTATAGCGCTCAATGTACTTCCCCATGATCACTTCGTAGAAGCTGCCGCCGGTGAAGAAAGTCACGCAGTTTTCATTTGTTCATCGTTGTTGAAATGCATGCTGCCGATGATCTCCTTTATAGTTCATCCAACAAGAGAAAAACAGGGTGTGTAACAGGAAGTTTCAGATTAACCAATCAGAGAAAGGGGGCCTCATGCGCTTAATCACTTCTGTCTCATGTCTCATTGAAGAAGCGCTTTTGAAGCTTTAATATTATTCAGTTGCTTTGCTTTAATTATAATTAAAAATACTGTACACTTCATAAAATTATCTTTTAACTCAATTTTATATATATCGTTGTTCGAGATTCCCTGGGCCTTTTCTTTCCAGGAGTCGAAAAGCGAGGAGAGGGGTTGGTAGCTTCGCATGAAGACGCTTCGTTTCCTTCTTGAACAATTGTTCGAACGCAAGAAAAAGAAACTTGCGTTGCCTTGGAAGTTTCTTCTATCAAAGCAGATGAGCTTTTAAAACACTATTTTCCTTTAAAGTAGCAAAATACGTTCCACACAAATCTCCCTAGCCTGGCTGGGATTAGTTTTTCCTTGTTTGGCTGAAGAGTTGTTGCACGGGCGTCGCCATTACAAATTGACTTCTGCAGCCGCTGAAGGAGAGATCCCACAAAGCATTGCGGATGAGTGAGTAGTCGATATCAGACCGGAAACACACCCTGTTTTTCTCTTGTTGGACGAAGTATAGATCCCGGAACTGGTGGTAGCCACTGGATGCGAGGTCCGGACTGTAAGGCGGGTGGTCAAGTTGTTCCCAAACAAAAGATCTGATTAGTTAGGAACAACTTGACCACCCGCCTTACAGTCCGGATCTCGCGTCCAGTGACTACCACCTGTTTCGGGAGCTAAAGGAGTTCATCGGCAGCATGCATTTCAGCGACGAAGAACAGTGAAAAATGCGTGGCTTTCTTCACCGGCGGCAGCTTCTACGAAGTGATCATGGGGAAGTACATTGAGCGCTATGACAAGTGCTTAAATAAACTTGGAAACTATGTGGAAAAATAGTTAAAGGTACATAGAATCTGGTAAAGAAAAAATTTTGAATATATATATAGTAGTTTTGTTTTTATTACCAAACGGAACTTACTTTCTGGACGAGCCTCGTATCAACATTCAGTTTTCCTTGTGCAGTCACCGCGTGATTGTGGGTGATTAATTGGTCCGATTTGGATGATTTTTTTTTGTTTTGTTTGTTTTTTTATGCTGAACAAGTTTGCAATTAGGTTTTTTTCCTCTAACCTTTACGGTTTTTGAGATAAATTTTGAATGTGTCCTAATTTGCATATTTGGGATGATGAAAAGTTCACCATGGGATAGGCCACCCACAACTTCCTATTCGTTGGATTCATCAAAATTGACTTATCTGTTTCGGTTCAAGAAATAAAAGGGGGGGACAGACTTATGGACCACCCTGTATATCAAACAACCTGGAATGATGTGTAATGAATGAATATAACGTAAAGTTAATGATTGTCGAAATTGGGTCAAAGGCACCTGGTATAGCGAAACCGTTATGGTTCATTGGAACTTTCAGTGCTAAGATATAGCATGTAATACAATCTCTGACAATTAAGTTCGATAAATGACGTCACACTTTAATCGTGCGAGCTTTACGCGAGTAACAGTGCATGTGAATACAAGCCCAGGCATCGTTCAAGCAAGTTCAGACAGCTCACGTTTGTGCGTGCAATGGTTTAGCAGATGCTCGTTTCTTCAGTTGAAGGTGTAGCGTGCGCACGTAACTGTGGATAATGGATCAAAGAGGAACACTGCCGTAATCGTGCAACAGTTTTTGGCCAACAAAGCGGTCCTATCCATAGCTCATCCACCTTATTCACCAGACTTGGCACCGGCAGACTTTTTCTTGTTCCCACGCCTGAAACGGGCCTTAAAGGGACACAGACTTGCGGACATTCCAGACCTTCAAGCCAATGTGACACGTGAACTTAAAGCCATCCCTAAGGTGCTTCTAGGACTTATACACCCGTTCCCAAAAGTGTATTGCCTTCCAGGGTGATTATTTCGAAGGACAATAAAGTAAATGTGGCTCTATCTGTTTTGCACTTTGTTGTGTGAACTCATTCACCGAACTTACTTGTCAGAGGTTGTATATCAAATAATTAGAAACTTAAAATATTAATATAGGGCGAATGGTTAAGTTTAAACCAAAATATGGTTCCGCGAATGGTTAAGTTATGTTATTCCTTAAATTTTTATTAAGTACCGAAAGGTGCTTTATGCGCTCAGTGTGGGGAAAGGTGTCTGTCTGTCTGTCCGTCCGTAACTCTAACTCCTCCGAGGCTATGAAAGATTTTCAAAATCCGTTTTCGTCAGTCGATGGATATGGTTCATGGCACGAACCAATCACAAATATTATCTAAATCGGTTCATTGGCACGTGCACAAATGGTACCCAACTTTCGCGCCAAGCAATGTTCATTAGGAAGATAGATTAAGTAATACTTCATATAAATCGTAATGACGAGATAGATGCGGATATAAATTACTATTTTCGCCAATTAGTAATTTATGGTTCGATTTTGAAAATGGTTGAAATCGAAGCAATGGCACGTGCTCTAATGGTACCCTTATGAAACCCTCAAAAATTTTCATTGATTAGATATGGCAAGTAATATATCAAACAAATTGGTATAATGTGTCATGAACGAATATAACGTAAAATTAATGATAGTCGTAATTGATTACAAGGAACCTAGTTTAGCGGAACCATTATGGTTCATTGGCACTTTCAATGCTAAAATATGGCATGTAATATATCAAACAACTTGGAATGAAGTGTCGTAAATGAACACAAGGTAAATACAGGGTGAGGCAGCGTTCATAACGTAATTTGACTTGCGTAAAACAATGACGTACTAATGAGTTGCCATTTCGTGTACTAATGAGTTGCCATTTCGATTGTTACAGTGATTTGGATCGGTGGAGTGTACGGTTGAAAGTTATTTCAAGAATAACGACTCTGTTATTGCTACCCAGCGTCTATTTAGGCAACATTTCAACGTGGGATGTCATGGGAAAGTTCCAGATGGACGCACCATTGTGAGGTGGGTCAGTGCATTTCGAATACCGTAAAGACGCGCTTTTACCGGCATGCCGGAAAATCTGAGGTTCACCAAATTTCTTGTCTCCTTTTTCTGGTTCCTAAACCGGCATGCCGGAAAAAAGTGAAGAGGGCCGCAAAATGTGAAAATTTTTTCGATAATTATTAATTACATTGTGTTTATAAACAAATTGTTGCGTTGCAAAGTAACGTTAAATTACGAAGTTTATTCTTGTTTAGGTCGAACGTAGGATGATTATATTAAAAGTTTATGGGCATATATAATATTAGCTGCGTTGATATGCAGCTTACAAATATTACAAATTTAGACAAACAGAAGAAACATTCTGAAAATGAGAAAATAATCTATCTATATATATAAAGAAGGATGTTTGTGGGTTTGTCTGTATGTTTTATATACAAATCTACAGTTTTATTCCGATCATGATAAAATTTCGCATACATGACCTTCAAAGCATGAGGAAGGTCACTGTCTACCTCAGGTTTCGGAAAAATAATAAATATCGATAAAAAATCGATATTCATGGTTATGGCAAGGTATATTAATGAGAAATATCTCATGACCAACAATGCAAGGCTAAGTTTGTGCAACAATAGGCCCATTGTAATGTTAAAGCAATCTTTCCAAGAATTATAACAATGAACATAAA
>JAHWFO010050023.1:0-17607 GCA_023313115.1 Rhysida immarginata
CAGAAAAAAATTTGCGAAGGGCTTCGCCATATTTTCTATGTTGAAAATTCTATTAGCGCGTGCAATTGTTTGTTTACATTTTTTTCAATGCATTTCAATGGGAACAGCAAAATGGTGATTATTCCTCGATGGCTAAACCGATTTTTAAAATTTTTATTTAGTGACCATCAGGATGGTCATGTCCAGCTGTGTGCAAAATTTCATTTGTCTATGTTCTCTGGTTCAAAAGTTTTATGCGCACAAAGAATTTTGATTTTCGCCTGATAACAGAGCATCGCTAACGCTTCGCTCTAATAACACGAAATACTATGGTTTTGAAGGCATTTTCAAATCAAAGCGGACCTGAAGTACCGCCATTAAACGCTCGTAAATTTGAGCGAAACGATTCACTATATGAGGAATAAGTGGCTATCCGACCTCTAGAAGACCGTCTAACTTTATCAGGATATCTTTGGTTTATCTGTAGATTTATCCTATCTGAGTATGGTATAACACAGTTTTGACTTATCTGAGCTCTATTCCAGCACCTTTTCTAGGTTGGTAGAACCGGTCCTAAACGAAATAAGAATCATGGTCGAACAAGAATCGTCGTGCGATGGGGTCGCCATCCGATGGCAAAAACTGTCAGTGGGCAAACAAACATACAAACAACAAACAGAAAATGAATTTTATATATAAGATTGCAACGAGAAGCAAAGATCAGGTCGCCCTAAATTCACATCAGCTCGGACTGAAAGACGCATTGCACACCGGTCTGTCAATGGAAACATGTCTGTTAGGAAGATTCAACAGATGATGATGGATGGAGCAATATCAAAAAAGTACAATTCCAGGATTTTATCATCGAATCCCAACATTATTAATAGCACAATGATGAAGGGGCCACTGTTAACCCCAAAGCATAACGCTCAACGATTAACTTGGGCTGAAACTTAGATGTCCTGCAAAGATGAATGGATAACAGTGCTATACAGTGATGAGAAGAAGTTTAACTAGGATGGTCCTGATGGATGGACGTATTATTGGCACGATTTGGGAACTGAACAGCACCACTTTTACAGTCGACAAATGGGTGGAAGCTCATTGATGGTGTGGGCTTGTTTAGGATTTAACAGATCTTCGACATAATTTTTATTGATGGAAGACAAAACGCAGCAAGCTATCAGAAGATATTAGACCATCTTCTTCCTATTAGTGAACAAATTGGAGGTCCTGAGTGAATTTGTCAACAGAACAATGCTCCAATTCATTGTGCAAAGACCACACAAGTGTAGTTTGAGAGGAATAGGGTCCGGGTGGTAATGAATTGGCCAGCTGGAAGCTCAGAACGACATGTTTACAGCAATGCAAGGCAGCTCTCAACAACACACGAACTAAAACAACAAATCATGGAATCCTGGTAGAAACTGGAGCCTAAGAACTTACAAGACCTTATCTTGTCAATGCCAACACGTGATTGTAAAGTGCTCCAAAGAAATGGGGGTTACATTAAATGATGATAATACTCGTAATTACGTGTTTTTTTCTGAATTCTATATATTTATGGGACAGGTTTTCTGATCACCTTAGTTGATTTTTTGTTGTTATTTTATCCATGTAATATTATGTTTCTTTACCGTTGTTGTTTACTCCAACAAGTGTGCAACCAACGTTTAGACCACGCGCACAGCTGAGCCGAAGTGCTCAGCACGCGTTTTCCCCAATGCAAGGATGATTTGTTTCTTCCAGTAATTCACTACATGCACTTTCTCTATGCTATAGAATCTATTGCAACGCAATGCATTGTTGGATTTGTGTCTATAGACCAGGGCTGTCCAAGATTTCTTTCCACGGGCAGCGCCTGTGCACGCGGGTAATCTTCCTTATTCCCTATTGCACATTACGTTGATCAGTTCCTTAAAGTCGAGTTGCTAATTATCAATTTGACATTGTAAAAAAAAAAAACGAGGCAGTTTACCATTTTATTTCCTTCGTTTTATTGTGACAATTTTCTCGATGTCAGGTAGAATTATATTTTCTCCTTCCTGATAGGACACGATTGCATATTAAGCATTTCGAATCCGATCCGGGGTAAGAGGCAAACATGCCACAGGGCGCCTGGAGTGGAGGTTCCTAGCCAGGAGACGGTTCCGAATTGTGCGTGGAGTATCGTTGGGTGCCACAGCAGCCCAAATGTCCGCTGCAGATGCTGTCCGATTTGCCATAGCCATCCTACAGATGCGCCGGTCAACCCTGTCTCCAGTGGCCGGGGGTCGTCCAGATCCTGGTCTTCTGGTAATCCTGCCTTCCCTGGACCATTGCTGCCAACAGTTGTACACAGTGGCATCGTCTCGACCCATGCGTTCTGCAATAGCACGGAACGAAAGTCCACCCTCTCGAAGGCCCACTACACGTCCTGGTTCGAATTGGGTTAGCTGCCCATGTTTACGTCGCAGTCGCCTTCGAGGCATGTATTACGTACTCTATCACACACGTACACAAGTGTCTGAAGTGACACAGACGGGAGTCTGATCTTCTTTATATCTGTCACTGGAATGTCTCATTTGCATGTACAGGGTGGCACTGGTGGCGCCCCCTATAAGTTGTAACCTTGAAACTTGAATCAATTGAATAAGTACCTTAGCTGAATATACTGTCCAAATTTCATATATCTAACACAAGTCCTTCGTGGTGTTGGGATTTTTTCCCCGCCAGTGTATATGTGGAATTGATACATATCGACGCGCTAAATCCAAATATGTAATCAAAATTTATCTAGCACGTCTAGTTTTGATGCTATAAACAATTTTTGTTTTCATTACAATTGTTTACATTTCGATACTGACAGCGGCATTTGTTCAAATCTAAGTTGGCCAATAAAGAAAAAAGAGCATGGGTAGCTTTTGAAAACATATGTCGCAATTTTCTTGGAAATATAAGGGCTGCAAGTTACAAAGAACTGGTACAAGAACTTCTTTCTTCATATCAAGAACTCGGATGCAACATGTCATTAAAGATACACTTCTTGCATTCGCATTTAGATTTTTTCCCAGAAAATTTTGGTGCCGTGTCTGATGAGCATGGTGAGAGGTTTCACCAAGATATTGCGCACATGGAAAAAAGATATAACGGCAAGTGGTCCTCAGCAATGTTAGCTGATTTCTGCTGGGAAATCAATCGTGTAACAACAGATAAAACTTATAAAAGAAAGTGATCTACCAAATAGTTATTTTTTATATTATATTAATATTTTAATTTATTTAAGATTTTAATTTATATCATAGAAGTCATGTCATGCGTACGAGTTTTGTTCTTTTTTCATAATAAATACGTATTTAATATGTCAATATTACGAGGTGCGATTGATAAATAAGGTCTCCATGGCTGTAACTTTTTTATTTGTTAACCGATTTTCAAAATTCTTTTTGTATCTTATACTCACATTTGTCTTCTATGTAATGCACTTTTCACTTTACGACATAGTCCCCATCCCATTCCACGCATTGCGCCAACGCGTGACTAGTTGGGTGAACTCATCGGAGAGGAATTCCGGAGTTGTTGTCGACGCCAGGATTGAATGGCAGCTTTGGACCCTCTTCTGGAGTACGATAACGTCCGCCCGCACACGAGTCACCAAACACCAGAGGCATTGCAGCGCCTACAGTTCAAAGATGAAAAATTGCCATTCAAAAATGAAAGACTTTGCACATTGCGACTTTCACCACTTCCCAAAGAAGAAAGAGCCCCTTAAGGGACATGAGTTGGTTCTGACGGCGAGGTGAACGCTGCCATTCAATCCTTGTGTCGACAACAACTCTGGAATTCCTCTCCGACGGGTTCACCCAATTAGTCAGGCGTTGGCACAATGCGTGGAAAGGGATGGGGACTATGTCGAAAAGTGAATAATGCATTACATAGAGGACAAATGTGAGTATAAGATAAAAAAAGAATTTTGAAAATCGGTTAACAAATAAAAAAGTTACAGCCATGGAGACCTTATTTATCAATCGCCCCTCGTAGTGTTTTATTTAAATAAGAATTTCTCGAAAACTAGACGTGATAGAATCAATATGTAAACAGCTTTGGATTCAACACACTAAAGTCAATTAAAATCACTTAACAAACCTCACGTCTAGAAATTTAGCGTTAGAATTATAAAAAATCGAAAATGACAATTAATTTCGATGACGGATGGAACTGAGAGTACAACGAATATCAAAATGAGTAATGTCATTAGAAATATTGAACGAACCATTAAATATTTTTTGTAAATAGTTTAAAAAGTGCTGATCAGCCATACTCTTCAAATCCTGAATTGGAACAATAAAATTGGATGAAGATGATAAAAATTTAACAATTCTGTTCAATTTATTATTGAAAAGAGTAGACAAATAAAAGCTTCGAGTATACCAACTTATCATCCCGTAGTTAATTCGAGAAAGAACGAGATGATTGTATAACAGATAAAAGGTATACCCTTCAGTAAAAAAGTTACGCAATCTATAAAAAAGACCAAACATTTTAGACGAAAGATTAATTAAAACCTGAATATGATTATTAAAGGAACCGGAATCATCATATCTAATGCCAAGGTCCTTAAACGATTTGGTACATTTGACGACAGTATTATTAATTAAATAAGAATAATTGATAGGGAGATCTTTTTTTAGAAATAGACATATAGATAGATGGTTTTATCTATATTAATTTGTAGATGATTCCGCTTAGACCAGGTTTCAAGGTTACATACTTGCTGTTGTAAACTAATGCAATCGCGTAAGGATTTAATTTTGTTTGATATTTTAATTTCGTCAGCGTACACCAAAAAATTAACTTTATTCGTGTCGACATAAAGGCCAATGTCAATCATATAAAGAATAAACAAAAGGTCCCAGTGGATATCCCTGAGGAATGCCACTTGAGGTACTCATAATCTTGGACACCTGGTTGGGGATACGAACCTTAAAAGAACGATTAGATAAAAGATGGCGTAATAGATTAGTTAATACACAAATAATTGAGTTTGGCAATTAACCTAGAATGGTTTATTGAATCAAACGCCTTGGAATAATCTACATATACAACGTCGAATTGATCCCAGGAGCTCGACGTATCAGCTAGGTGAGTAAAATGTAGCAAAAGATTTGACACAGTTGAGCGACCCTTCACAAAACCATGTTGCCAAACAGGAAGTATCGGACCAAAGTAATTATAGATGTCCTTAGCCAAGAATGCGTCAAAAAGTTTAGCAGGAACAGCCATCAAAGTGATTGGTCGAAAATGTTCCGTCGTTTTACTACCTTTAGTCTTCGGAATAGGCACACAAAATGTTAGTTTCCAAGGATCGGGATAGATACTAGTTGAGATAATTTCATTAAATATGTAACTAAGTTGTGTGGCAAGCACTGGAATAAGTTTGGTTTGTTTGGTATTAACGTCCTTTTCAACTGCCATGGACGGCGTTATAGGGACCACAAATTTTGCCTCGCAAGAGTTCTTTAACGTGCAGCCGGCAAACGACTACACGAGACCAACGACTTTACTTCCCTTCCGAAGGAAGTGCGTGATCTCAGGATTTTCCCCTGAAAAAATCCTCGTCGTCCTCGGCCGAGGTCGAACCCGCGTCCTCGGGCATCATGCACGGGAATACAACTTTTATAATAAAGCCAGGGTGTCACAAAATTCGGGAGGAATTAGTAGCAATTCCGACCAGATCACAGTTTTTGTAGGAGGGGGCAAGCATAGGAAAGATAGAGAAGGAAAGCAGACGACGGAAGAGAAAAGAAGTCCGAAAGTTAGAGTGTCGGATGTTAAGAAAGAAAGGGAGAAAAACCCGGAGAGAGAAGGAAGGAGATTGGCGAGGTAACGATGGTTCGAGGAGAGACGTGGAAGGAGCCAATAGGAAGGCGAGGGAATGCGAGAAAAAAGGGACTTGGAAAGAAAGAGAGAGAGAGAGAAGGGGAGAGCAGTTGGAGCAAGATATAAAGAATACAGGTAGCGCCGTCCGAGAGAAAAACTGATTGTCGCCCCATCTGGTGTTGGTAATTGGAATATTGACAGCTTCATGACGTCACAAGGACCAATCGTTAAACATTATTGTAGGGAATAGTGCTTTTGCGCAGCAAAATACCATTATGCGCAATTCTCACTTACAATAATTTAAAATTAATACAAAAGATAAAAATGTTTCCTTTTTCCATTTCCCCAAAGATCCAAATTTAATTAAAAAATGGTTAATATCACGCAAATTAGATAAAAATATTTGTACCACAACTGCAGTGATTTGCTCTAACCATTTCAAAGATGACGATTTTGAAAAAACAATGAATTCGTATATCCCCTTACCTAACATTCACAACAACATATTTACAACTAAATCATAGGATATTAAGGATTCTTTAGTTAGGTTAAAATAAAAATCATCATTAAATATAAACATGGTGTCAAGGGCTTGTGTCAAGGGAAACATTCTTATCTTTTGTATTTTATTTTGTATTATTGCAAGTGTGAATCGCGCATGATGGCATTTTGCTGTGTAAAAGCAATATTCCTCGTAATAGCTTTTAAACTTTGGACCTTGTGGCGTCATAAAGCTGGCGATATTCCAATTACCAACACCAGATGGGGCGACAGTCAGTTTTCCTCTCGGACAGCGCTACCTGTATTCTTTATATCCTGAGTTGGAGTTTCGAAGGAGGAAAGACGGAAAAACGGAGTTATCGTGGCAGAGCTATATTCCCGGTGACCCGGAGCCAAGAGGTGCTTCTAGGTGGACACGCGAGCAGCAGGTTAGGCTTTACAATTCCTATCGTAGTAGAAAAGCCGCGAGTAAACCTCGCTGCCGTGTGCTCCGCGGGAAACGAGAAGCGTTAGCCTCCCGGGAACCACAAGAGGAAGATGAGCAAAGGGCACGAGAAATTACTCATTAAAGCTCGAATTCGACGGGCGATAATATGTCGTTAGGTGGGACTGCCAAATATCCTACGCCCTCAGCTAGTAAGACATCCGGAAATAATATTATTACGGAGAAGAAGTTAGAGGCGTTGGAGACTGGGCAGGAGCACGATAATTCGGCGTTAGGCCTAAACGCCACAGCTTCTACGCTCTTTTTAGTAGCGGAGGTAAGCTTAAAAGAAAAGCTTACTAAGCTCCCCGCTCATTCGAAATTAGAGGAAGATGCATCGTTGCTGACGAGCGAGGAAGTCTTCATAACGGAGAGGCAGCAGTTACCGTTAGACGAAAGAGGTGTTCGAGATCGGACGAATGAAGGAGACAAAGTTATGGGCAGCATCGACCTGCTTTTCATTCCTGTACTGGAGCAGGAGGAAGTTTTATTGGAAAGAGGTAGCAGCGTAAGCGCGCAAATCACTGGTGAAAATTGCGTAGCGCGTTGCGAAACTCTTAATTTAACTTTCGATAGTGAGTTAAATTTTGGTTTAACTGTTGATATAGAATTAACTTGGGTTAATGCGCGTATCTGGTTTTTATGTTTGCTAGTCGTTGTAACTGCCGTAGTTTGTAAGCCGCGTGCTCAATAATACAAATTAATTAATGCCTATTTGTTAACTTGTGGTTGAACAGTTGATATTGAATTAACTTGTGATAGTGAGCGTATATGGTTTTTATATGTGCTAGTCGTGATAGCTGGCGTAGGTCGTAAGCCGCGCGCTCAATTATACAAATTAATTAATGCCTGGTTAATTTTTGTTTGTTCCGTTACATTGCTGACTGCATCATTTATCCGGGATGACAATTGTGCCATTCGGGTTCCGGTAATCCTCCCGCCAAAAGGGTTACACGACGGGTTTTCCGTTGGGTTGTAGATGATGATAAGCGACAGCAGAAGCAGATTGAAATATTTCAAGCGGGCTGTTTGAAAAGGCGGTACTGTGCCGTGAACTTTTCGATTGATTTTATGTGGAACATTATTAGGCGAAAGCCTCTTATGTTAACTAATTTAACGTTCAGTTTCTGAATGGGAACGCGGCAGTTGCCGTGCTCATGCTTTGGTATTTGTAGCATATCGTTTACTGCAGATAATGTAAACTTTGCATTTTAGCTTAATGAATTTGCCTTAATAAGAAGTTGAGCTGCAGTTATTGTACTCATTAATCATTACAGAAAAGCACCTAAAGGTTAGGTGAACAATTTTTAGTTTGTAACCTCGTTAAGATTTTGATAATTTCAATAAATCTATTTCTTTAATTGCCAATTTTGCTACCTTATTCAATTCCCACATTTCCCCACTGAACAGTTACGTTATAGTGGGATTCCGAAAACATCGGGACTTTTTGAACATTTGATATTTTTCGCCAAAGAAATAATTTCTAGAGGGCTAATTATTGAGAAGTTGAATTTAGTGGAAATATGAAAGGCAAGCTTTTCAAGATAGTCAATTTCATCAAATGAAAAAACAGTTTCAACAATATTTGACATTGTATTTTGAAAATGGGAAGCCACGCCAATAAGATTATCCTTCAAAAAACTTAAAGGCCCAAATCATTAGACTTGTAATGATAATGAATTTGAAAGGGGTGGTTGTCTTAGAACCAAGCACTGCGACCTCAGGTCTATTGTACTATCCCCAATGACGATGAGAGAACGATTATGAACGGAAACACAAACATCCATGCCCTAGGCGGGACTCGCTGGTATCGAGAGCGGAAAGACCTGTGCCTTAACCCTCTCGGCCACCGAGCCGGCATTAGACTTGTAACGTCCCAGGATTTTATTAGCCAGCCAACCTTTAGGGTTATTATTGAGATTATTTTCAAGTTACTATTGAGATTATTATAATAATAAGAAGAATAATAACGTGAAAAGAGACAGTTTTTATGCGCCACTGTGTTTTTATAGCATCCATTTAGTTACGGCCCAGAAATCTTGGCGCGCGGATTATTCCCAAATGACATCAAAAACCATTGTGCCACTCTCCCATTGGCGTTGCTGTATAAAATGCCCGGATACTGCGACAAATTGCTACCCAATATAATGCAACCTCAAAATCCACCTATCCTCTCCCTAACTGCGATTGGTCGAAGCCTAATCACAACGCGAATCGTGCTGCAAGCGCTATGAGCAGTTAGTTCTTTTGTTTTCTCTATAAATAAATTCAGTTCTTAAATTTTAAATGATCCCTAAATGCATATTTAATAAAACATAATAATGAACTAGTTAAACTTTATTTCTATCAAAAAATTCACCTTTTAAATGCTGAACTGCAAGTTCAGATTCGACACAAAAAAAAAAAAAATGGGTGACGTTGCTGCTATATCGTAGCCACCGTATATGTAAACTATACATATAGTTTTCAGAGACTTCGTCGTCATTATTATATATTTCAAGGGCGAATCATTGTAGTCGGTCATAATTTATAGTCGGCCTTGTATACATGAAGGTCGAGTGGCGCTACTGTCGCTTCAGCTTTAATGGCGGTGCAGTGAGGCAGTTAGCCCGCCAGCTCCATGTACGCGTGTTGGGAAAAACGAAACTGGTAGAAATTTACCGAACGTTAACTAGCAAATCCTGCTGAAGCAAAAGCAAACTACTATTTTTAACAGAAAATGGTACGAAATTGTAGTGTGCCAGGATATTTTGGCCGCTATGGGCGAGAAAAAAAGATCTGCTTTCATAAATTTCCTCGAAACAAAGCCCTCTATTGGAATGGATAGTGAAGTTGAAAATGGGATAAAAACCCTTGGCATTTTAAATATACAGGGTGATTCAAATTCAATGTAAAAAGCTTTTAGGGAAGGAAGTATGGGTGATTCTAAGCAAAAAAGTTCATATGAACATGGGTCCGAATTTGAACTCTGAGATATGAACAGAAATAAAAACCCCGCCATCAAGATCAACAAGTTATTAACTCAGGTTCTTTAAGATATAGGATGATGAAATTTGGGGGAATAATAGGGTACATAAAACTGCGTATACCGCTAAAATTTGCTAAAATTCCAACGAGTAGTTTCCGAGTTACGCACTCAACATCGTAACGCGTGCTGGTTAGTACTCGCATGTGAGCACTGTTACGATTTTGAACTGTTAATGGTGTACACAGTTTTATGTACCACATTACTCCGCCAAATTTCATCATCCTAGATTTTAAAGAACCTGAGTCATTAACTTGTTGATCTTGGTGGCGGGGTTTTTATTTCTTTTCATATATCAGTTAGCGTTCAAATTCGGATCCATGTTCATATGAAGTTTTTTGCTTAGAATCACCCATAGAGCCTCCCCTAAAAGTTTTTTACATTGAATTTGAATCACCCTGTATATTGGATTATCAAGAAGCTTCACCGGTACTGAATAAAGGTTATTACAAGCATCTATAATGTATGTAATGTAATTTAAGTAATTGGATAAATGAATTCATCACTGAATGTGGCAGGGGTCGGACTAAACGTAGAATACTTAAAAAGTAGGTGATCGTACGAAGGCTATTGAAGCGTCTAATGAAAGTACAAGTACTATCTACTAAAAATAAGTACATGTATAATACTCCTATCATTTCAGCGCAAGAATTTTCGAGATACACGGACTAAACACGGTGGAAATTTGCTAGGAAATGGGTCTCTCACGGGATAGGAGGGGAGTTCAAACCGTACGTACAACATGTAATCGTACAACGCGTCGTACGAAGGTGATCGAATCATCAAACAAGAGTTCGATGGGGGATAAGATATAAGTAACTGTAATAGTGATAATAACAGTAACACCCGTAGGCGCTAATTCCTACTTTCTATACATCTTATGCATCCAACGACTAAATCGGAACCACAGCAAATCTCTTTTCACCCACGTGGGGTTAATAAAACAGGGAATTATGCTAACCTTTTTCTGATTGATTCGCCATCTGAATATCTGGAAATGAAACGAAATTTTCACGAATACAAAACAAACAGTTTTAAAGCGAAATAAGTAAAAATGCTTGCTTTAACACGGCGTTTCAATGTTGAGTCTGCGGAAGCTGCTGCCGCCTGCCTCGTTGCATAGTGCTATGGAATGGAGGCAAATAAATAAATCACAGACGAGTAAAAAGAAATTTTATTCATAAATAATACAAGAATGTATAAAGGAAAATTTGACAACGAGTTTACGAAGAACAATGGAATGAAATTGAATTCTTGCGTCAGAACAATGAAATCAAACACAGAATGGAAACAAGAATGATTTTACCGCCAAAGCGGATAAAGGGAGCACATTTTCATGTTATAGCATCGTACATGGATATATTGAATTAATCAACATTTTAAAACACTTAAGAGAAAATAAATAAATATGAAAACTAAATTGTAAATTACTATTTAAGTAAGCTAATGTATAGAGAGAATTTAAACAAATAAATTCGAAGAACTAAAAGGTACATGGAGAGGGAGTTATTCCTCATACATTTAAAAAAAAAAGTTCTTTAATTTGTAAGAATTCCCAAACGATGTAAGCCTCAATTGCTTAAGCGTTGTGTGTACGGATCTATTATTTTTTATATTAAATTACTAATATGTTTCTACGTTATCGTCTACTATTGAAGCAAGCGATTAACTACTATTAATTAGCAATATGTATAACAGTAGTGAGTTTTAGATAACATTAAGCCTAACAGCATTATGCTCTTGATACAAATAAGCTATGGATGACAATAGACCTAGCAACTCGTAATGAGTTGGTTGATATATTATATGCCATATTTTAGCATTTAAAGTTCTAACAACATTATATTGTACCATTAGGGCACGTGCTACTAAACCAATAACCATTATCATTTTTTACTCGTTATATTCATTCATCGATTTGTTTGATATATTACATGCCATATCTTAGCATTGAAAGTTCCAATGGTACAATATGGTACCACATAGCACTATTAAGGCACGTGCTACAAAACTAATAACCATTATTATTATTTACTCGTTATATTCATTCATTACATGTTGTTACGAGTTGTTTGAATTATTACGTGCCATATCTTAGCATTGAAAATTTCAATGGTACCTTATGATATCATATGACACCATTAGGGCACGTGCTACTAAACCAATAATCATTATCGTTATTTACTCGTTATATTCACTCATGACACGTTCTTACGAGTTGTTTGAATTATTACATGCCATATCTTAGCATTGAAAGTTCCAACAGTACCATATGGTATCACATGGTACCATTAGGTAACGTGCTATTAAACCAATAATCATTATCATTATTTACTCGTTATATTCACTCATAGCACGTTCGTACGAGTTGTTTGATATATTAAATGCCATATCTTAGCATTGAAATTTACAATAGTACCATATGGCACCACATGGCACAATTACGGCACGTGCTACTAAACCAATAATCATTATCATTATTTACTCGTTATATTCACTCATGGCACGTTCTTACGAGTTGATTGATATATTACATTCCATATCTTAACATTGAAAGTTCTAATGGTACCATATGGTACCACATGGCACTATTAGGGCACGTACTACTAAACCAAACCCCATTATCATTATTTACTCGTTATATTCATTCATTATATGTTGTTATGAATTGTTTGATATATTACATGCCATATCTTAGCATTGAAATTTCTAATGGTACCATATGGTACCACATGGCACCATTAGGGCACGTGCTACTAAACCAATAATCATTATCATTATTTACTCGTTATATTCACTCATGGCACGTTCTTACGAGTTGATTGATATATTACATGCCATATCTTAACATTGTAAGTTCCAATGGTACCATATGGTACCACATGGCACTATTAGGGCACGTGCTACTAAACCAATAACCATTATCATTATTTAATCGTTACATTCATTCATTATATGGTGTTACGTGTTGTTTGATATATTACATGCCATATCTTAGCATTGAAAGTTCCAACAGTACCAGATGGTATCACATGGTACCATTAGGGCACGTGCTACTAAATCAATAATCATTATCATTATTTACTCTTTATATTCACTCATAGCACGTTCGTACGAGTTGTTTGATATATTAAATGCCATATCTTAGCATTGAAAGTTCTAATGGTACCATATTGTACCACATGGCACTATTAGGGCACGTACTACTAAACCAATAACCATTATCATTATTTACTCGTTATATTCATTCATTATATGTTGTTACGTGTTGTTTGATATATTACATGCCATATCTTAGCATTGAAAGTTCATTTTGTACTATTGAAACACGTACTATTAAACATTTCACACCATTATTTACGCATTATATTCATTCATGAGACATCCTTGCACGTACACGTGCCATTAGACCAACACCTGCTATCACTTGTTACTCTTATGATATGTTGTGACGATTTGTTTGATATATTACATGCCATATCTGGTTATAGGAAGTCTTACAAGGGGGTATCATAATAGTACCATTAAAGCACGTGCCATATAGTACGTACATATTCCGGCTATCTCATGTTCGTACTTGTTCGTGCTCTGTCCCTTATTAATGGATTGGTGAAAACAGACCTAGAAAAAGTTAATTCGTTTTCAAGTTAACGTAATAAATACTAAGCTCCCTAGGAATAAAACAATTCTTTTGATTTAGAGACCGAACTGCCCTTTCAATAATCGTCAAACACGTGCACCCTGCACGCGCACCATCTCATTAACGTTTAGGCATGCGCAGAGCCGAACCCATGTATGTTCTCAACACGCGTTTTCCCGAACGCGAGGATAATTCGTGTCTTCCAGCAATTCAATACATGCACAGTTTCTATTGCTAAGCAATTAGCACTAAAAGCAATGAATTGTGGGATTGTCTACAGACGGACGGACGGACGGAAGGACGGACAAACCGATCACATAAGCACATTTCTGTATGTAGAAAATGTGCTAAAAAAGGCTTAATTTGCACAATCGCGCGATCAAGGTAAGTGAAATGATGTTTTGAACACCCCCCCCCCACTCTAACCAGCTTATATATAACCCCTTTTCTATTTGATTACGAGTAAAAGGCTAAATTAATAAAAATTAATTAGTCATCGCGCGCTTGTGCAGATAGTGCAAATTATTCCTCTGTTTTGTAGGCTTAATGCTGCTCTTCGAGTTTGATCCCCTAAAATCGGTCGAAGGTTATCTATCAAAATTTTTGCCAAATCCTTTGATAGTCGAAATAAGTGACGAAAATATTCCTCATGAAGTTCGAATGCATCAATACGCGTTCGTTAAGCTCGTTGCCTCCCCACACAATGCCTTTCCGTTGATTCCAATGCTCCGATAAAATGCAGAATAGCGAATACGTCGGCCATGGTTTTTCTTTTTTTTTCTTTTGTGCGTTGCTATCTCACAAGGTCTACTCACGTGAGTTGACAACTCACATGAGGAGAAGGAAAAGCACGGGAGTTGATTTTCGAGAATATCAATTCTGTCTGATCATTCGTGTTTGTACCACATGACACTCCCAACTCATGTGAGTTCTCAACACGAAAATTTTGTGTTGCAATCCATCTAACATACACTATCTCATTTGTGAGATTTTGACTCACACGATTGCTATTCTGGGGCCCTATTGTCGAAATTTTCGTGTGGCAATCAATCTCACATATACTATATCACTAGTGAGATTTTAACTCACAACATTGCTATTCTGCAGTTCAAATTACAAAACAAACACGACTGGTGAGAAACGCACGTCAAACTCACACGAGTTTCGACATTTCTAAGCGTCTGGCATCGAGACTATTCATCAAGAACCAATCAAATATGCGGAAACTGTTCCCAAACGATCGCTCAGTATGGAGCATAGCCTAATGAAAGCCTAAATTTTCATTACGCTATGGCATGGAGGCAAATAAAAGAATCACAGAGGAGCAAAAAGAAATTTTATTCATAAATAATACAAGAATGTATAAAGGAAAATTTGATAACGAGTTTATGAAGAACAATGGAATGAAATTGAATTCTTGCGTCAGAACAAAGAAATCAAACACAGAATGGAAACAAGAATGAGTTTACTGCCAAAGCGGATAGAGGGAGCACATTTTCATGTTATGGAAATATTGAGTTAATCAACATTTTAAAACACTTAAGAGAAAATAAATAAATATGAAAACTAAATTGTAAATTACTATTTAAGTAAGCTAATGTATAGAGAGAATTTAAACGAATAAATTTGAAGAACTAAAAGGTAAATGGAGAGGGAGTTATTCCTCATACATTTAAAAAAATAAAAGTTCTTTAATTTGTAAGAATTCCCACATAATGTTAAACGATGTGAGACTGAATTGCTTAAGAGTTGTGTGTAAGCATCTATTATTTTTTTATATTAAATTACTAAAGTGTTTCTATGTTATCGTTTACTTTTGAAGCAAGCGATTAACTACTATTAATTAGCAATATGTATAACAGTAGTGAGTTTTAGATAACATTAAGCCTAACAGCATTATGCTCTTGATAGAAGTAAGCTATGGATAACAATAGACCTAACAACTCGAAATGAGTTGGTTGATATATTACATGCCATATTTTAGCATTGAAAGTTCTAACAACACTATATTGTACTTTTAGGGCACATGCAACAAAACCAATTCCTACTATCATTTTTTTCTCGTTATATTCACTCATGGCACGTTCTTACGAGTTGTTTGATATATTACATGCCATATCTTAGCATTGAAAATTCCAATGGTACCTTATGGTTTCATATGACACCATTAGGGCACGTGCTACTAAAGCAATAATCATTATCATTATTTACTCTTTATATTCATTCATTACATGTTGTTACGAGTTGTTTGATATATTACATGCCATATCTTAGCACTGAAAGTTTCAACGGTACCATATGGTATCACATGGTACGATTAGGGCACGTGCTGCTAAACCAATAACCACTACCATTATTTACTCGTTATATTCACTCGTGGCACGTTCTTACGAGTTGTTTGATATATTACATGCCATATCTTAGCATTGAAAGTTCCATTTTGTACCATTATAACACGTACTACTAAACATTTCACACCAACATTATTTACGCGTTATATACATTCATGAGACATCCTTGCACGTACACGTGCCATTAGACCAATACCTACTATCAGTAGTTACTCGTATACATATGTTCACGATATGTTGTGACGATTTGTTTGATATATTACATGCCATATCTGGTTATAGGAAGTCTTTAAGGGGGTATCATAATGGTACCATTAAAGCACGTACCGTTATTGTACGTACCTATTCCGGCTATCTCACGTTCGTACTTGTTTGTGCTCTGTCCCATATTAATGGATTGGTGAAAACAGACTTTGAAAAAGTTAATTCGTTTTCAAGTTATCGTAATAAATATTAAGCTGACTAGGAATAAAACAATTCTCTTGATTTAGAGACCGGACTGCCCTTTCAATAATCGTCAAACACGTGCACCCTGCACGCGCACCATCTCATTAACGTTTAGGCACGCACATAGCCGAACCCATGTATGTTCTCAACACGCGTTTTCCCGAATGCGAGGATAATTCGTGTCTTCCAGGAATTCAATACATGCACTGTTTCTCAAGGTTATTAGAATAATAAGGTTGCGCGTTCATGAAGGTTCCCTCCTATTGGTCGAATTCAAGCAAAGCTGATGACGTCAGCCAGAGGCAATCGGCGCGGAAGAGAAAACGATAAAATCACGAAGGTATATTGCAAACAAAAAGTATGAATTCAATTTTACACAATAATGGTCGGAAATTAATTGAATAATTATTAATTGCATGAAATGTAATTTCTGAAAATTAAAATAAAACGATAAAATTGCTATATTATTGGAACTTTGATTTTACAGTAAATGAAGTTATATCATGAATATATGAAGAGTCTCACATATCAATAGGTCTGAATCGATCAGAATAAATGAAAATGGATCGAGTAAGCTATCATAGACAAGAGAATTCTCGAATAGTCGAATTTAAAAGAAACTATAAAAAATTAGATGCGTAATAAAATAAATTAAATGCTTAAGGTCCTTGTGAAAAGAGAAGAACGAAATGCCTTCCACTACTCCTTCATTCTGGCAACACGCTATTGCACAGTTGCAAACCATTTGAACAGTAAAATTTAAAGTTTAATTACTCTATATTCATTTCATCAGGATGTAGGCAGTATCGAGCAACAATTTAATTCCGAAATAGCTCTCATGAGTTCCACGAAAATACCTAATAATGCCTTAATCAAACCGAAATTCGCATGGATTCAATTGCTATTCGCTCTATTTCGCCTCTGGATGACGTCACAGCACACCAGGATCTTTTTGAGATTGTGTGAGAAGTCGCAAGATCTGCTCTGAGCGCGAAACCTTATTATTCTAATAACCATGACTGTTTCTATTGCAAAGCAATGAATTGTGGGATTGTCTACAGACGGACGGACGGACAGCTGGACAAACCAATCACATAAGCACATTTCTATATATAGAAAATGTGCTAAAAAAGGCTTAATTTGCACAATCGCGCAGTCAAGGTAAGTGAAATGATGTTTCGAAGACACCCCCAGCCCCCACTCTAACCAGCTTATACACTACTGTTTATAAAAATCGCAACACCCTGATGGAATAGCCCAATCTGCATTAAACTTGGAGCATTTGCATATCATGGGTCAGAAAAGAAACCATTAGATTTTC
>JAHWFO010050029.1:0-10607 GCA_023313115.1 Rhysida immarginata
TTCTGATGTGATCTTCACTTAGCAATAATAGTCAAACCAGCCCACCTACGCGAAGCTTTGGCACTGCAATCTTTGTCAGTCTAGTATTCATTTCTCTTGAATGTTTTGCGGGGAAGCTGCCTATCCACTAACGAGGTATCTTTTCCGTTATTTTTAGGGTTTTAGCATTAACGTCGGTACAGATGTATGTAACATGTATGTCACACGCCATAACTTTTGAAAGGATTGATCTAGAGGCTTGAAATTTTCTACACATGTAGGCCCTATACAGAGGACGGTGCGAAAAATAGCGAATCCTCTAGGGTGGCTCGGGGCCCCTCAGGGGACACTTGTATGAATTTCATGGTTCCTTTTTTATCTTTTGAACAAAGAGGGCAAAAATCCTGAAATTTCGTAAATTTCGTAATTTTGTATTCTAAAAAAATAAAACCAATATACAAGAAAAGTGATATAAGCCTCTAGGGCCCCGCTGGCGGTCCCGAGGCCCCAAATACAGTTGAAGATATAACATTTGAATGGAACGACCTAGGAACCTGAAATTTTGTATATTTATAGTGTGGTACTAAAAAAATAGCAAATATACAAGAAATGTGATGTAGGCCTATACGGCCCGCTAGAAGACCCTGAGGCCTCGAATACAAATCAAGTTATAATTTTTGAACGGAAAGGTCTAGAAACCTGAAATTTTGTATATTTTTAGTTTGGTACTAAAATATATAGCCAATATAGAAATAAGCTGATATAAGCCTCTAGAATCCCGCCAGGGGCCTCGAGGCACCAAATACAATTGAAGCTATAACGTTTGAACGGTAAGGCGTAGGAACCTGAAATTTTGTATATTCATTGTGTGGTACAAAAAAAATATGCAAATATACAAAAAAAATAATATAGGCCCCACTGGCCCCAAACACAAGCAAAGCTAAGGTCTAGAAATCTGAAATTTTGTTTACTTATAGAAAATTACTTAAAAATTTAGCTAATATACGTACACTAAAAACTGGTATAAGGCTCTTAGTTCTCCACAGGGGTTCCTGAAGCCCAAATCACAAATAAGCTCTAACATTTGAATAATAAAAAGACCTAAGAACTTGAAGTTTTATATTTTTACAGTGCGTTACTTAAATATTATAGACAATACACAAGGAGACTGGCGGCCCCTGGCGGCTTCAAATAGAATTGAAGCTATAAAAATTTGAACGGAAAGGCCTACGGTCTTGAAATTTTGTTTAATCATAGTGTGGTATTTAAAAATTTATCTAATCTATATTAAAAATTCTATAAGTCTCTTGGCAGGGGCCTTGCGGTCTCAATCTCAAATCAAGCTATAAATTTAAAACCAGAAGTCCAGAAGCCTGAAATGTTTTATATTTATAATGTGTTGCTTAAAATTTTAGCTATTACACACAAAATTGATATAGTTCTCTGAGGCCGTGGCAGGGGCCGCGAGGCTCCAAATATAAATCAAGCTATTCACGAGCCGCTACTGCTCGTAACATTTTGATGCTAACCCTTTTATCGTTGAATAACGATGCCTTAACTAATTTTGTAATTAACTGCAATTTTAACGAAATATGAGTGCACTTTATTAGAAGCCTGTTTAAAAACCTTTAGTTTGACGTCTCAATTATCGTTGTGCGTTTTATATATAAAGAGAAAAAGGAGTCTTGACGTGAGAAATGATATATGTGATTATTTAATTAAGGACAACTTAGTTACAAGAATGTCAGATTTATTATTATAGTTAAGCGCATTATTTCTTAGCTCAATGAACAAATTTGCTTTATATATGACTCTCAGATAGAGCTTTTTTTTATTTTTTTTAAAGAATTAATTTGCCAATTGTACATGTGTTAGCAAGACAAATTCTATTTATGATTATTTTATAAATAATTGCGTGTTTCAATGTTGATTGAACAATAAATAAAAAAAAAGAAAAACAATACACCAAGTTTATGCCTCCTAGTCATTCTTTTGTTTTTTCCATTGGTAGCTCCCAATAGGATATTAACGATATATTACGAGAAGTGGCGTACAATAATATTACGTCAGAAACAAAGTATTGATTATTCTTTAGTACATTTAAACGACAATCCTTTTATAACAAAACAATTCAGTTAAACCCCCAAGTGACATAAAGGTGAAAATAATTTAAAATCCTTAAGAATATATTTACTAAATTGGAAATCGAAAAGTGCAAGGCCAGAGCAAGTAATGTGTTATCCCAAAGGGACGTGAGAAATTTGAGAAACTTTTTATCATCGTCGAGGCAACGCTTTGACATCTGGACTTCTTCGATACAGTAATCGTTTGCAGTTATTGAAATAATTTTTGGAAGCCCTGCTCTTTGGCGGGGCTGAATATAAAACAAAAAATAGTTTATATATTGCAGAAGCTGCATCCCTCAATGGGTGTTAGGTTTCTGTTATTTAAAGTTTTTTTAACCTTGAAAAAAAATGAAATTTACAAGATTTGTATTTCAATATATGTATTATTTTTCTATGTAATCCACAGCGATGTCAATCCATTTTGTATACCTAGAAATGGGCTTTGAAATCCCCTCCTTGTAAAAGCTTGCCGCCATCTCTTTCGTCCAGTTGTTGACTGCTTCCTTGACGACCTCCTCGTCAGAGCTGAAGCGTTCTCCCGCTAATTTCTCCTTTAATTTCGGGAACAGATGATAGTCGGAATGGGCTAAATTCAGGGCTATAGGCTGGATGGGGCAGCACATTCCATCCAAACTGCTCAAGAAGCTGAGCGGTGACACGAGCGACATGAGGCCGAGCACACTGCAGTCAACATTCCCCTTCTCTTGTTTTTTGCATCATTTCGTTCGTGACGAGTGAAGTGGACCTCTTCCTTTTTTCGTCCTCAAGATTGTGTCTTCCTGCTTTAAACTCGCGAACCCATCTTCTCACTATTGACTCAGACATCACATCCTCTCCATACACAGAAACAAGCTGTTGGTGAATGTCCATTGACTTGAAACCGCGAGCATGGAGAAACTGAATGACACCGCGCACAACGATGCGAGGCGGCTTGGGAACGATGGTGGCCGGAATAGAACTGGAGGACGCCATTTGCATTACCTCTCCTGACCATATTAGTCGAGCGACTGAGCTAACTCATCCCTCATTCGTTCACAAGACCGTTCTCTTCCACGCAACGTTACCGGATTTCGCATTACTTACCTTTTTAAGCCTACATAACAAAACGGAACTTATTTTCTGGACACCCCTTGGGTGGCCAATAATGTTTTGAAACAAATTTGTTTATTTATTGCCGTTGAATGGAAAGAGGTAGAACGTTACAGTTACTCAATCTGGTATCCCTTGTTATAGTAGATTTGCCTGCAGCGCTTTCGCCATGCCACCAAGGCCTTATCGATGAGTTCCTGGGGCATGTTGCGCCACTCCTCCCGCAGCGCCATTTTAAGCCCGACTAGAGTCTATACTTTACGGTGCCACATCCTCTGCTTAAGGTAACCCCAGACGAAGAAATCCACCAGGGCCGCATCCGGGGACTGTGGCATCCAATTTTCCGGAGATATGCATAAGAATTTCTGGCTATCCAGAAACTGCAGCGTGTTTCGTGCCACATGAGAAGGTGCTGAATCCTGATGGAGGATAGCGCCACCGTTGGGGTATAACCGAGGGGCATCCTTGGTCACAAATGGTTTGATGATCTTCTGGAGGCAATTATGAGAATTTATCTTGGCTCTGGGCTCGATGAACCGCAGTGCAGTCTTGCCGTTGTAGCAAATACCCCCCCCCCCCCCATACCATAACGCCCTTTGAATGTGTCGCTTTCCTGATGACGAAAGTTACTATCAACTTTTCCGTTGAAAATTCACCATGAAGAAAATTATCTGATGAATTCTCCGCAATGTTAGGATTATTGAACGATTAAAAAAACACTCCTACACTGTCTATCATGGTTGACTGTTCTATAGAACTTCGGAAACCCCGGAGGGACTTATGAATCCCACAGTATTGTAGCGACTCAACCTCCCCCCCTCCCCCGCCAAAAAAAAAAACAAAAACAACCTGCCTTCTGTAATCCTTCCTTACCCCTGGACCATTATTAGAATTTGGTTGACTTTTAGCGTTTAATGATACGATTCGTCTTCCTATATTTCAGTTCTAAATTCTTAAGGCTATTCGTGGCTGCTTCTCAATGTGATCTTCACTTTACAATAGCATGGTTATTAAGTTTAGAAAATATTGCGATATCCAGCAGCGTTTCGTTTATCTGCACTAATGACAAATTTATAATCCTTATTTTGCCCTTACGGAGTAGACTCTAGTGCACCTTTTACGGAGGGTTGATTCAGATAAAATGAGACGACTTTGCAGTTCTGTTACGATGGTGTAATACCATGGCGCCACCATCGGTTGTGTTCGATGTGAGAACCACGTTGTTGGACTATCGCCCGGCACCGTAATTTCCACTGAAGTAGGCTGAGTTTGAAGGACTCCATGGGAAGTTCGTTCCACACCTGCTGACACACTTTCCATAGCCCATCAACGGTTCTTGGTCGGCGACTTCCGAGCCGTCGTTTCAGGAGACCAAAACCACAGAAATCCATCGGTGATGCGTCAGGAGATTTTACAGGCACATGAGAGAAGGGAATAACTCGTATGCCCGTCTCCTGTTCCATCTTCCTGTAGTAAGCCACAGATGACTTGGCAGTGTGGCTTGATGCCTTGTCCATGTGGATCCAAACTTTTGATTGCTGACCAGGGTACAGACGTGGGATATCCTGCCGATATATGTGGTCCATTACATTACTCTGGAAGTAAGCTGCACTAATTTTACAGTTTCCAAGAACTCGACGAATCGTGAGCAGTCCATGTGAGCAATATCCGGCAACTACCATGAAGCCCTTTGAAATTTTTTCCTTGCACCTTCGGACAAAATCGGACCTGGCCTTGCCCCCTCTTTCGCGATAGTAAATTGCCCTGGGTTTGTTGGTGTCATCGAGGTACACCCAAGCTTCATCCAAGGAGACAACCCACTTCCATCGGTCACCTGCAAGATGGTTTTCATACAGTTTTCTGGCGTTGGTGAATCGTTCCTTCACGTGCCTGGCCGACAGTCTGTGACCGCGCGCTTTATGACGTCGCTCCAGCCCAAGATAGTCATGAATTATTCTGGAGACTGTTGCCTGTGAAATACCTTTCCTTTGGGCTAGACTTCTCTGTGTGGGGGGATTTTCTTTCAGCACTTTAGACCGAATTTCTCGCACCACCTGAGCTGGGCGATTGGCTGGGGCTTGTTTCTGGTCTGCTTCTCTGCTTGTCCACGTTCATTAGATGGTCGCAATTTGTTCTTTTTGATTATTCGGCCCACAGTAGCTTTGGATACCACAATACCATTTCGTTTGCATAATTCCATAATGCACGAAAGACTGAAGTTAGCGTCGGAAAGGCCAAACATATACCCTTTCCAAAAAGCACGAAATGTCCCAAATAACAGCAACAAGTGTATACAAAGCTAAACCCTATGAATAGTGGACGAGTCATGCAAATCACATTCCGTCAAGGTCATACGCGGCGTTTAAAGTCGTCTCATTTTATCTGAATCAACCCTCCGTAATACTATGAATATATGGATTCACTTGATGCAGCATGTTTCGAAGCAGAGCAAGCAGGTCATGGTTCCCCATCTCTGCCTCGAAAGGCTATTACCGTCGGAGTCTACCACCAGATGGTGCAGGCTGACAAAGTAGTCTATTGTTCCAATATTTTGAAACAATTGAAAAACAAACAAACTTAATTTCAAATGATCAAGAATATAAATCTAGGGTATGTAAAATATAGAATATAGTCTTACAATTCAGAATGTTTTCAAAATCTTTGAGAATGTATTTATTAAATGGTAATTGAAATGTGCAAGGCCAGCAAAAAAAATGTGTCATCCGAAAAGGACGTGAGAAATTTGTAAAAATTTTCACCATTATCGGGGGGTAGATGCACGTCTATACACCTGAGACATCATGTTCTTTTTAACATAATTTTTTGGAAGCACTGCTTTTTAGCGGGGCTAAATATAAAACAAAAAATAGTTTAGTTATCTTATTGCAGAAGCGGCATCCCTAGCCGATGTTAGATTTCTTTTCTGTAGATTATTTTATTTGAGTCTGTCTGTTCATAAGAAATTGAGTGATTACCCTACTTGTATGAAAGTTGTGGTTGTAACAAACCCTTTCTGGAAAATTATTAAAATTTTATCGTCCAGTTAAGAAATTTTCTCCGTTTTGCAGTTTAGTATCGGAGAAACGTTGACAAAAACTGTTAAACATCATCTGTTAGGTTCATCGTGTTTTGTTTTTTTTTAACGGTTATTCTATTAACGTATCCTCGTTTTGAATCTGTGGAACGAAGAACTGCTTCGACCTGTCCCGATATCGAACTGCAGTTACTGTACAGTTTCGTGCTTCAGTTGCTATGATTTCCTCAAAGAAGTATGGACCCAGGAGAGACGTTGCACTAAACTCTATCCATGCCGTCACCTTTGGTGAATGTAACGGATCGTGATGAAGAACATGAGGATTCTGTGTGTCCGACATTCTGCGTGTTTACTGTTCCGCGCAAATGGAAGTAGGCGTCGTCTCTCCAGAGGATGTTATCAGGCCACTGATCATCCACCTCCACACGTTCCTGAAATGTCTAAGCAAACCGTTGTCGGAGGCTTACAAATCGTGGAAGCGGTAGAGCTTATGGCGCAAACACCTGTACGCGGTCGTGTACGCTTTGTCTAACTGTCTTGCTATGGCACGAGCACGGCACGTTCCACTCGCATTCTCCGTTGTGAAAACTTCTGCCCCTTGCGGTCCTGGAGGTTTTCTTCCTCTCCTGTAGGTCTCGTCACTCCACAGGATGTTGTCAGGCCACTGTTCATCCATTTCCACACGTGCCTGAAATGTCGAAGCAAACTTTTGTCGGAGGCTAGCATCGGACACGCATTCTTGGTTTTTGGAAGACTTTCGTGAGTTCGGATGTGAATGGTGAATATCCACACACGCTTGTCTGCTCCGTATGGATGTTGCGCTATCGAGTCACCCAAGGAAATATTTAATTTGATGGGGACCAAAAACTGCGGAAATAGGAGAGAAGATGGTTAAGTTAAGCCGGGACAATATTCCTTTTGCTTAGAAGATGATTGAGTTAAGGAGGCACTTCTCTCGTGCTAGCTAAAGTCTGCAATGTATAAAAAAAGCTTCATTCATATTGTGAATAATTTGCATACATTTTAAATACAAATTTTCCGACGAAAAATGATATCAGAATCTGGAAGGTCGAAGATGCACTGGAATCGGATTATGTTCGGGATTACTAAAGAATTTAATATAAAAGTCCTTTAAATCGTACGTCTTATAAATTTTCTCTGAGAGGGTAGTTTAAAGAAATTGATTCAAATTGATTTCCCACCACTTCAGGAGAAACGAAGTGACTAAAATGAATGAACGACGAAAATAAAGTTGATAGGGAAAATGCGATTATGCAAAGAAGTGAACGTTACAAAATTGACCCCATGAGGCGAAGAATTTTGAATTTTTTTTTTTTTTAATATTTTGACGAAAAACTTTTTTTAGTTTGCTCTCATTTTACCTTGTCGAAAACGGCATTTCACTTCTAATCATCAGAAAAGAAAAACTTTTACAGTTTCCCTGTTGATTGACGTATTAAAGTTCAGTGTGTATTTGTTAAAGGAAATAGGATTGATTATTTTGATTAACCTTATATTATGAAAATGGATTACGAATAGAATTTAGATCTGGCTTCAGATTTTTCGATTTACTTTTTGCTTCTTATGTGAATATGATAGTGTTAATTATATTCGAGGGACAGTCAAAAACTTCCCGGAATGACGATAAAGCACCCTAACGGTAGGATATACGGCAACGCTTACGTGATCTTCCTCAAAGCTGCACCCTTGCGAGCACACACACTTGCTCCTTCGAATCTGCCATTCTTGGAAGCATCGGTGGAATGATTCCTGTAAATCTTCCTGAGCTTTGCCGTCGCATTCGACTTGACATCCCTTTGAGGCGCATTTTCAGAGTCGGAACAGCCAAAAGATACTAGGAGCGAGATCTGGAGAGGACCGTGGCTGAGGGATGACTGGAATGTTTTTATTAGCGAGGAATTGCTGCACAACAAGCGATATGTGGCTCGGTGGTCTATCGTGATGCAGAAACCATTGTCCCTGCCACTTGTCCCCGCAAAATTTGCACGTAGAAATGGCAGGTAACAGTCCAATTTGCACATTCGCACGCAGTTCGAATAGCGCAACTGCGACGAACGACCATCACTCACGTCTACTTAAAGAAACGGCATACTGAACCTATCAAGCCTTTTTGTGCCTGCGAGCAGAGATGCTGTTCTCCGCTCACAAAAGTGGGATCTCTATCTTATCGCTCGTTAGGCGCCTGTTGCGGAATTTCAGGAACTTTTTGACTGCCCCTCGTAATTGAAAAAAAATTGGTAGCGCGCTCTCTCTCTCTCCGTGTGTGGCAACAATGATCTAACTAATCATTGACCTAGCTCGACAATAATTCGCTCATTACTTACTCTGAATTCATGAAAATACTAAAAACAATATTGACAGTATTGTTAAAGACAAGCAAGTAATTAATCCCCTCGAGGAGGGTATAGGAAAGTAGCGGAAGCCCTGAGTTCTATTTATTTTACCCCTTTATCAGCGTTTTCTAACGCCCCCCCCCACCCCCGTTTTTGATTTTTTTTTTAATCAAAGAAAATGATTTTCTCGAACATAGTATTTAGAAAATATAAAAGAGCTTAATCATCTTTTCTTTCTCAACATGCCATATGTTGCCGTAGTTCTAAAGACCAAGTGAATGCCACCCTCACAACTCCAACTCCAATGGGAGAATGTGGCCCAAATTCATAGTAATGTAGATTATGTCGAAACTCACTCCTTTACATACCTAAATACAACTTACAGCTGCCGCCACGTAAGTTGAACGATCTTTTTGACATGCGCAGTAAGTCATCTCATCAATATGCTTTGTCTGGATTTTACCCATGATGCATTTGTAAATGGTGGAGATATCGTTAAAACCCACCATATCTACAGTAATGGTGGAGATATCGTTAAAACGTGGAAAGCCTTTTAAAAGTCAAAATATAAAACAAATTGCCTTCGAGTCGACTATTCTGCGTCATTTTTTAATTTATTAATTTATTAATTTCATTTATCTATTTAAAAGAAAAAATGAAAATAGAAACTAAATATAAATACGAAAACAATGCTTCGAAAACGAAAGCGGATGTTTCATGGAATAGCTAAGCGATTTACTTCCCGTTAACGTCTATTGGCTGGCGTTAGAAATGACGTCATCCTGTCGTTCAACTTATGTGGCGGCAGCTATAATAATATAGATCTTACCTAGGGAATCCGGATACTGGATTTTACGCCTTTACGTACCTAAATAGCACATAGATATGTTGCCCTCTCTGAATCTCACCCCCGTAATTCCGACCCCCGTATACCAATCAAGCCCAAATTAAATAGTGCAGATGGACATGCCCATAGTAAGTTACATTCCGAATTTTAACCTCAAAAAAATGTAGAAATTATGAAGGGGACGGACTGACATTATAAAACCAATAAGTAGCTCCATTCTTATTCTACTTACGAGGGTCAGTGAAATGAAAACCGGAAATATTTTTTATAGCTTCTTCATTACAGACAGAGTTGGTACACTATTTTACAATGTAGTCCCCATCTTTTCGATGCAATTCCGCCACCGAGTCGGGAAAATTTTTTTTCATATTATGGAGATCTTGATTATAGGAATATGCATACCGAATTTCACTCCTTTATATGCATAAATACACCTAGACCTTTTGGTCCCCTCTAAATTTCACCCCCAAAACTCCGACCTTAGTGGGCTAATCAAAACCAAACTAAATAGTGAAGGTGCACATGCCGATAGTAAACTACATTCCGAATTTTAACCTTCTACCTCAAAAAATGTAGAAATGATGAAGGGTGATTCAAATCGTGTGTAAAATAAAACCAATAAGTAGCTCCATATTTCCGCTACTTAATAAGCTTTTAGATTATGAGCACTTGAGCAATCGTGCGTCGACAAAGCGATTTCACGTGCGCGCGCCGATGTCAATAATTCTTAAAAGATGAACAGAAAGTAACAATGTATTCCTTCTTGACAAATCCATTGTTATATGACATGCCAGTATCTTTGAATTCTTTACACTCACTGTTTTAGCACGTGAATTCGACTTGAAGGGGTCCACGAAAAATTCTGAAAAGTTGATACGGCCGAGCTAAGACTTTGATGGTCATATTTCTGAAAACAGAATTTAAAAAAGTTAATCCGTTTTCAAGCTATCGTGCAAAGAGCGGACGGCCGGATAAACGTACAGATCAAGGGCGGATTCTTATAAGTAGCTTTTATGCTAAAGCTCCTAATCACGAAAAAGATCCCCGTTAGTGGATAGGCAGCTTCCCCGCAAAACATTCAAGAGAAATGAATACTAGACTGACAAAGATTGCAGTGCCAAAGCTTCGCGCAGGTGGGCTGGTTTGACTATTATTGCTAAGTGAAGATCACATCAGAA
>JAHWFO010050033.1:0-11186 GCA_023313115.1 Rhysida immarginata
CAGCAATCAAAATTGTGTCAGTGCTTACCTTTTTTTTTTTTTTTTTTAGAATTTTCGTCCTTTGCTCAGGTGCAAGCGAAGATTTTTTTAAGCAAGGAAGAAGGACGTCTGTCTCCTACTGAAACTTTTTGTTTCTTTTCTTGTGGACTAACCTCTCCCTCATGTGCGGACCATTCCCATTCGAGAGTGGTAGCGAGGTAGCTGCAGTTCAGCCTCTTTCCTTCTTTTTCCTGTTTCAAATAAGACCGCCTCTACTTGGATACGTCCGAATAGAGATACCTTGTAATTGATAAAATTGTCTCTAGAGGGCGCCAACATCTGATTGTTTAACGTTAATATTAAAATAAAAAATGGACTAAAACACAAGTAGACATAGTAAAAAGAGAATTCTGCCATAAAGCTTTAGGCGCAAAGGGAGGACCCTTTCAATTCTTATTGCAGGATTGTCTAGGGTATTTCTCACCAGGTATCTAGGTATCCAGGTGGGGGAGGTCGGATGAAGAGATCCTTAATCTAACGAGATGCGACATTCCTACATTCGAGATATTAGGCCTCCGCATCGCCTCTCATTTCAATGCTTTCCTCCGTGCCCACGGCCTACGAGATAGTAAAAGGCCTGTGCATTTACCTGTTTTTGAAGCCAAAATTGGGAAACTCGAATTTTAAGATTTATGTCATGAAATCCTGTCATCTGGCGGCGGTATCAGCAGACTTTATATTAAAAACGTGTTTGAAAATAATCAAATTTACATTATTTTAACCAGATTTATTATTTTGTTCTAAGAAATAAACAAGACTTCAAAGTTAATTTCTTAAAATAATACAACTTTTATTATTTTCAAACACGTTTTTAATAGAAAATTTACTGATACCGCCGGCAGATAGCAGGATTTCATGACATCCAGAGCTTTAATTTTGAAGTGATCTAAGCGCCAGCTATAGGCCATCGCGGAGGCGAATAAAATCAAATTTTTAGCATTATGTGAACATGTACATCACTTATTTATTATACATAATACAACGAACATGGGTATTTTGGGCAGCAGCAGCAGCATTGCCCCTTGGCTTAGAGTGTACATTTATCCAGAACAGAGCCAATAAAAGTGCAGACTGGAGCAGTTTTAATGTATTTGCAAAAATGATAATTTATCTGTTTAAAACGTGTTCAAATATCGCTAAAATTGAATATTGTTTAAAGAGGGTGCCACTCTCCCTCGTCATTTTACTTTTCTCACGGGAAAACGTTACTCACGATTACTTTCTTTCGAGTAACTGGCCACAAAACTGACACTGGCTTTGCGATATTAACTGACACTCCCATTTAAACGCGATCCAGCTGTTATTTTGACCATCAAATGGCAAAACATCAACAAAGATTTACAACAGACTTCAACCTAAAATCCAACAAGTTATAAACATAAATGAAGCACACAGATTGCTCCAAGTGCCATCTACTTCCGGCACGCGCCGATAGCATTGGAACAGTTCCAAGCGGCATAACCTCTCCAATTAAGAAACCATGCAGTACGTAAAAGTATTGATATGGCACATAAGTACTTTTAGGACGATTAATCGTCCTAGCTTTTACATCCCAGGCCAAAGCCTACATGATAAGAGAATGCTGGAATCGCCATCTAGCTGCCGCCACTGAATTACACGGGAACCGGACATTTACCACACCTAAATGCTTCAGTACAGGGTGACCAGATACCTCTTGTTAAAAAGCGCCCTCGTTTGGCAAAAATTACGCCCAAAATTATCGCCCAAAAATAAATACAACGTTTCTCTTAAAAAATTGAAAAATTAAAAGAAATTTTAAAAAATTAAAATTAATTAAAACAAAAAATTTTTTTAAACTTGAAATCCAATTTCTTCAAATATTTCAACAAGAGTAAACAATTCATTTTCTTTACCATGTTCTTGTTCTTTGTTGTTTTTACCTGAGTCAAAACGGGATAACAGTTTGTGAAGGAATAAATTCATTAGTATTATCAATCTTAATAATCATTATTGATAAACTCAAGTCAAGTGAGACTCATACGATTTTTAGTCTTTACAGCAAATCCCCTTTCTACTGTAGCATTATTTAATTCACTTCCATATTATTTTATCTTACCTTTCAACTCCTTTGCATTTTCCCAGTCTTTCTGATACTTTTTGGGATAATTTGTCCATTTTCCCATTTTGAAATATTGCTTCTGTTTTGCTTGTGGTTATCTATCGTGTGATGCAGTACGAGTGCGGTGCTAAACTAACTCTACTATAAATTATTCATGATCATCATCACCTATAGTAGTTTGTTTTGTTTGATTACAGATTGTGCGGCATATGACAATATAACAGTAATATTTTTATTGTTATATGTGGACTTGGATAATATAATATGACGTCAGCCCGTAGCCAACAAGATTAACAGGCCCCGGCGCGGAAAAGTCACCTGATCATAGTAGTCCGGCCAACAATCCAACGTTCATTCTTTCCGACAATCGACAATCGAACAGTGTAGTGAAAAAGAAAGACGCGAGTGGTCCAGGAGCCAAGCTCACTTTGCACGCTCGCCCAAAAAGTAAACCAGAGGAAGTACACTGAACTGGGAGAGAAGCCTGATGAACCTCTTTAGTCCTCCAGAGAATGAGTCCCGAGAAGGGACGAGTCAGATTGTGGATTGACGAATAGAGTCCCCAAAAATCAGCAGGATCTAGAAGATCCAATAGTTGGGGAAGACGGCCTTGTTTACGTCATCAAAGCAGACATCCAGGACATGGCGGGGCCTTCGAAACCTGAGGGGACCCTTAACAGCGAGTGGGTGGTCCAGGATAGCAGAAACCAGGGTGTTTTCATGATTCTCCATCTTGGGTAGCATGTTCTTCATAAGAGTCTGGACAAAGGTGCCTATGTGGGTCATAGATAGAGTGGTTGTTGGCAACTCTTCTGTCAAGTTGGGCAATGGACCGGAGAGCAACATTTTGGAAGGTCTGGAGATCCTTCCACCTAGACTTGCAAATAGAAGCCCAAGCAGGCATTCCATGAAGTAGGATAGTACGAATCACAACCTTGTATATCAAGAGTTTGTTATCCACACCAAGAGCGCTGTTTCGCTCCAGAAGTGCAATCAACTGAACCTCGCTTTCTTTGCTTTGTTGAGCGCGTATTGGACTTGGTCGTTCCAATTTAGTTTGGAGTCGATCATGACACCAAGATATTTGTAGCTTTTTACCCACTCAAGTTTCTTGCCAAATAAGAAGAGAGGCTTTGGAGGGTTTTTGCATTTGCGAGTGATAAACATGACCTTGCACTTTTTGACATTCAGCTTTAATCGCCACTTTGTGTAAAGCTTTTTGTAGTCGAGTGATGACATGTGCTGGGTTTCGTGCCCAGGTCATGATGGACCCGTCGTCAGCAAATAAGTAAAGATTACACTTTGCAAAGTCATGGATAAAGAAGTTGAATAATGCTGGCCCCAAGACAGAGCCTTGGGGTACACCAGCATTAACATCGCAGGGTTCACACAAGCAGTCCCCAACCTTAACACGAAAAGTCCTCTTTGACAGGAAGGAGCGAACCAGAGCAATTAGATCGTCAGGGAACCCGTAGGTAATCATTTTGTAAAGAGCCCATCATGCCAGACTTGATCAAATGCCTTTTGGACATCGAGGAAAATGAGGCCACCAAACGCAAAAATATCAATTGTTAAAATCCAAGATGAAAACAATGAGGGTTACATTGTTACTCGGATTAGTATGGTCAGGTGACTTGCCCGCGCCGGGGCCTGTCTATCTCATTGGCTACGCGTCAGCCTGTATGACGTATGAGATTTAGACTTATACTGATACCGAAGCGCCACCTGAACAAAAAAACGCACAAATAGCCCAAATTCATTAGGATTCGCCCAAAAGTCGCATGTTTTGGATTTATTCGCAAAAAAAAAAAAAAAAAAAAACAAACGCAAAGCGCACAAATCAAATTTTAAGCGCAAATAAGAATCAACATCGACCGATCTTTAGAAAAAATTTTCACAAAGAAATATTATAACACTTTATTATAAAATTTTAAAATATGGCATAGAGTTTTACAAAATAAATGAAGCTCTATAAAAATCTTTATTTTAAATTAAAATAGATAAATAAAATTGTAATTCAATAAATATGATGGTGTAAGACTTTCAATTCAACTATACAACTTTGAATTTATTTATTTATTGACGAATCCAGTGTAAAAAATAAATAATAACATAATAATTAATTAGAAAAGAAATACGAGAAACTGATCACATACTGGAAATTAAACGTTTCTTCAAGGTAAACAATAACAGAAAGAAATATGATGGTGATGATCTTCAATAAGACTTTCAATTCAATTGGATAGCATGGCCTATACCGATTAAAATTTCTGGCAGTGTCTTCCAACCGGTCCACTTGCCTGTTTTACTTAAAATCCTGGACAAAACAAATTCTATAAAGAAGAGTTTGTTTGTTTTTTTTACACAGGGTTCGTACATTTGATCGGTATAGGCCATGCTATCCGATTGAATACTTACTTACTTTTCAAACCCGCTTATCCGTTAGGGTCGCGGGGGCAGCAGCCCTATGGAGGATCTCCAGCGATCGCGATCTTCCGCCATCAGGCGCATGTCCTCCCTGGTAATATCCAAGCGACTCGAACCCAGATTCTCCATGTAGTCTAGCCACCTGGTTCTAGGCCGACCCCTTGGTCTCTTACCCACCGGCTTGGAAAATAACAACTGCCTAGGAAGACTAGATTGCGGCATCCGTATCACGTGGCCATACCAGCGCAACTGAGATCTCTCAATGCGGAGAAGTAGCGGCTCAACACCTAAAGATTCCCTTATAGTGCTGCTGTACACTCTATCTAGTAGGGTAACACCTGCCACACCTCTTAGGAATCTCATTTCGGCCGCTTGTACCCGCGATCGCACTCTTTCGGTCATTACCCAAGCCTCATGACCATAGGTGAGAATGGGGACAAAGATAGATTTGAAGACGGAGAGCTTGGCTTCCGATTGAATTGAAAGTCTTATTGAACATCATCACCATCATATTTATTTGTGTTATTGTTTACCTTGAATAAACATTTAATTTCCAGTATGTGATAAGTTTGTCGTATTTCTTTTCTTATTCTCCCAGAGTATTATTTTTTCCACTCTAGCATTATTGTTTACCTTTTAGTTTTGTGAATAGTTAGTTGGTTTTCTTTTCTAATTATTAATTACAGGAACGATACTGAAGCAGTCAGGTGTGGTAAATGTCCCACACTCACACAATAGGTTGATTTAAGTATAGATGGCAGCGCTTACGCTTTATGAATCTCAGGCTATGACGCACACTATGGTCTAAACGAGGAGAAAATCTCGGCAATGTTAAGAACATGCATGCATGTCAATTGTTCAGTTCCACAATGTTCGAACAACAATGTTAAAAACAAAAATCTCAACTTTCATGGATTTCCTACAGATCGAAAAATTCAGCGAGGTTAAACGAGATGTCGTAGCCTAGCCCAATATTTAGCATCGTCACTTTCGTCAATCGTAATTCGTTATCAAACTTGCTCACTCTTAAGGTGTCAACACACATATCCGACTTTGACGCGCACGGTTTTCATCCGACTTGAAGCGACTAGCAAAACACACATTTCCAACTTCCGCGCGCACGACTTTCAACCGACAAGCATTTTAACTCAAATTGTGTCCGTGATAGCGCTGCAATCACACAGAAAACTATTCATTTCCGCCAAAAGGGATTCGATTAGGCGTCAAAAATACAATTTATTATTAATCCAACAAAGTTAATTTTAAACGTGATGCTAATCGTGTGGATGCTTCCCATGATGCTAATCGTGTATACTCTCACAACCTGATTGGTTATCGTGAACGACAAGTCGCGTGAAAGTCGGACAGAGCTGAAGTTTGAAAAACTAGTCGCACGACTCCTACGACTGGCTGTTTGAGACCGGAAGTAGTCACATGCGACAGCTAGTCGGATGTAAACCGTGCATGTGTGTCTCCGCCTTTAGTCAATACTTGTTTATTTCCGTCAGTTTTCGCTCCTACTAACTGAAGCTTTTCTTTCAAGTCTTTAACTTTCATCTTCACTAAACTAGAACAAAATTCATAAACCGTAGCGGATGCCATCTGGCGGATAGATTTGGCATTTAAATCAACCTATACTGTCGGTGCTAATCATGAGTGAACATTCGCCCTTAAAGGCATATGGCCACAATAAAAGGGCGCTCCTTTGGAAATTAGCGATTAGCGATTTTGGATGAATAGCCATATTGGTAATGTTTCTAATGCAGTAGATAATGATCAAAAGTTCACCTGACGACTATTCTTATCGGTCAATGAGACCATGTTGCTCTTCTAAAACAGACAAGACAATTGAAATGACAAATGGTTTTATTGGGATACATGAGGAAGAAGTAGAACAGGTCAAAGATTCAACAACAATTCCATCACTGATGACAACACTCAAAGTGAGAGTGCTGTGCGTAAGCTTTGAGAGAGAGGAGTCACCGAATTTGACGAACCCCCTGTGATTTCGAAATAACGTGACTCTATGTTAATATCAACGAGATGTTCGAGCGGATTTGCTGACAAGATTTCCTGGAAATGTTCCTTCCTCAAACTTTTGCAGTAAACGTTCAGGTGGCGCACGTTGTGGACTTTGGATAACAAGCGGATGTTGTGCTCCGTGATGACTGATTCACCTTGAAAGAGAACCAAATTCAAAGTCTCCACACGAGTAAAGAGCGGCGTTGGGGAAAGGACTCTCTCTAAAGTTTTGACGAAACAAAAGGCGACCTCTTTAAGATTCGGGCAAAACTGATCGATGGTGGTGCAATTGACATATTCACAATATTTGATACGCAACTCCTGTAGGAATTTCCCGTTTTTCTCTAAGAAAGCAGCGACGCCATTGTCGAAGGCAGACTTATCCCAGTGACGAATAACAAAAGTCACTTTCTTCAGTGTAGCCATGTACGGGCATCTTCGAAGGCTCTCGACGGCTGACGTGGACAGATTTAGCCTTAACTCCTCCAAACATGGCAACATCTGAGCAAGGTCGACAAGAGGGCAGAAGCTGTCATTGCAGCAGATTTTTCTTATCTTCAACTGAGTGCGTTGCCCTTGCCTGTTGTTATGTACGAGTCGTTTAAACGCTTCGAGCTCATACAGAAGATCGCCCTCCAAGACAGCTAACTCGGGTAGCCCGAGCAAAAGGACGACGATACCGTCTATGATGTCACCTTTCCAAAACCCCTTGTCTAATCCCAGAGTGTGCAGTTTTTGACATCTTTTAATGCTGCCGTGGGCATTCATGCATAGACTCTTGAGCCCTGCACTAGAGCATTGATCGATACACAGCCTCAGAATGGTCAAATGAGGACAACATTCTCCGATCGTTTCTAAAAATGCATCGTCGCAATATATCCCATTCAACTCTAAGTGCGTCAGAGAAGGTATCGCTGCAGTAAGTGCCCTGTAAGTTGGTGCAGCAAGCATGTCGTGGTGGAGGTCACGATTTCTTAGTCTTGCGTTGGTGAGTCTCAAAACTTTAAGCTGTGAGTTGGTGAGCTTCAGCAAGTCTAACGCCCCATGCAGAGTTTCCAGGGATGAGTCGTTAAATTGGAATTCAAAGCGCTCTATGGGCTTAATCAACAAAACGCTGAAAACCTTGCTAGCACAGTCGGAAGTCGGGTTATAGGAGCCCACTCGAGCCAGGATCTCCTCGATGAAGAAGCTGGGGATGGATAGGAAGTGGTTTTCTTCGTATTTTGTCGGCAAACGTCCCTTCTCCACCTCCGTGCTGCCTTTGAATTGCAGTGCCATGCGAACGACACGTTCAAAACACAAGTCCCGTAACGTCTTTGGGGACGTCAGTATCAAAACAAATTCCTCGTTTGCCATGTTGATTGCAGAAAAATTCACCTGTAAAATTAGATTATGTTAATGCTCAAGTAGGAACTAACTAAAGTGATCATCAATTCTAAAGCAAAGGAAATACGTAAAAACAAAAACCAGAAACTCAATGAAGAGATCGCCGGTTCGAATCTAGGCACGGATGACGTCATTTTTTTTTCTTTGGTTTTTATAATTTTTTACTTAAAATCGACACCTGACATCAAGTGAGTGAATCTTTTCTTCCACTTAGGACTCGTTGCACATATTTTTTCTTCATGTTTCCCCATCTAAATCTGCCGAAGCCAGTGGAGCCATCGCGGATCAACATTGAATTAGCCACGCTTCAAGAAAAGAAAATTCTAGAATAAAAGGCCTAACATTGAAAACGAATTAACTTGTTCACGTTCTGTTTTCACCAATCGATAAATATAGAACAGAGCACGTTCGAAGGTGAGATATATCACGTGCTGTATGGTATAAACATATCCAAGTAATATCAGCGGTCTATCTAGGGCTAATTTTGTACCGGATTTTGATCGGAAACGGTATTTTCACAAAATCTTAACAGTGATCATCATCACTTGGTCAAGTACGGGAGAGGGGGTAAGGGATATTTTAAAAGCGTCTTTGTTATTTTTTTTCCTACATTTTTCAAGTTTTTGGAGGGGAGGGGGGTAAAAATGCTATTTTTAGATTACGTGGTTTTATGGACGATCCGTGAGCAGGGAAGCGCAGATCGTAACAGTTCCAATGCTAATCAAGTGAAATGGAAACAGCGCTAATCTCCAAGGGCCAGGCCGCAACCACTTGGATCGCTAATTACGAGGCATGTTTTTTAAGTAAGTACCGTTTTGCGATTCCGCCGCTGCAGCGCTACGGTCGGCGTTCCGCGCATGCGCGCTGGTTAACTACATCTCTCGTCTACGCACTGACGCCATTACAGTCTGATTCTTCATTGTATACGTTGTTTACTGAGTGTTTAAGATGCCTCCGACAATCGTGAGTCCCGCCGATTGTGAAGTACGGGCTGTTATACGATTTCTTAGTGCTAAAGGCGTAAAACCGATCGATATTCATCGTGAGATCTGTGAAGTGTACGGACAAAACATTATGAGTGATGGAATGGTAAGGAAATGGGTGAGAGCATTTAAAGATGGCCGCACAAATATGTATGATGAAGAACTAAGTGGGCGTCCTTCGGTCGTTAATGAAGATTTGGTGCAGAAAGTGGACGAAAAGGTGAGAGAAAACAGACGCTTTACAATTTCATCATTGTGCGACTGCTTTCCTCAATATTCTCGTAGTGTTTTGTATCGCATTGTGACCGAGCACTTGAATTACCGGAAATTGTGTTCACGTTGGGTTCCAAAAATGTTGACGGATTTGCACAAAACCCAACGTTTAGGCAGTGCATTGACTTTCCTTGAGCGGTACCACAATGAAGGTGAAGATTTTTTAGACCAAATTGTTACTGGTGACGAAACATGGGTGGCCTACGTCACACCAGAATCGAAACAACAATCCATGGAATGGCGACATTCATCATCACCCAAAAAACAATTTCTGCCCGGAAAATCATGTGCACAGTTTTTTGGGAGAGAAAAGGAGTATTGCTAGTGGAGTTTCTGCCTCGTAATGAGACAATCAATGCAGCGTCTTATTGTGAGACATTGAACAATCTGCGTCGTGCAATCCAGAACAAAAGACGTGGCAAGTTGAGTAAGGGTATCGTTTTGCTGCATGACAATGCCCGTCCACATGTGGCTAATCGGACCAAAGATCTCATCAAATCTTTTAAATGGGAAACTCTAGATCATCCTCCATACAGCCCTGATCTGGCGCCCAGCGACTACCATTTGTTCCTGCACTCGAAGAAACACCTGGGTGGTCAGCGTCTTCGAGACGATAACGAAGTCCAAACATTTGTGATAGAGTGGTTAACAAGTCAGGCGGCAGAATTTTATGAGGAGGGGATTCAAAAACTGGCAGATGCCACGTTATGACAAGTGCCTCAATATTCACGGAAATTATGTAGAAAAGTAGATTAAGGTACAAGCTTTCATGTAAAAATTAAATTATTGCGATATCTTTGCACGTCTTTTTTTAATTCCAAACCGGTACTTACTTAAAAAACATGCCTCGTACATCAGCGTTAAAAAACAAACAAGGCCCAACCAATCACCCACAATCACTTTGTGGTTTACAGACAGTCACACTGCACAAGGAAAACTGAATGTTGATACTTCCACCGTGTAAAACATGCAAATCAAAAAATTAACATAAATTACCATACCCATATTTACTCTGATGCGGAAAAGCATAGAAAAGGCATGTTTCAGCACACGCAACACAGAACAATTCCAGGATGGCAAGCCACATTGTTCCGGAAATGGTCAATGGTTGACTTTTTTATTGTGGAATCAAATTCAAAATTTTGTTTTAAATAATTCTCTAGATTGGTGAATTTATTTATTATTTATTTTTTTGTTTTTATTAATTTTACGATTTCCCCCATTAAAAGGAGGCTGACAACATTTAAATTTCAAATTAAGGGCACCGGCTGCATTGTTCGAAAGGTAACAACATGGATGAAGAAAAGATGGATGGGACACTCCTATGCGTCGAGCGTGAGTTTTTTTTCAGTGGCGCTCTCTGGCGATTTGCGTAGTACTAAACCAAAACTGTCTGGGAAATAAAAAAAAATAGTTTCAGTTTCTTCTTTGCGCAGTACTAAACCGAAACTTCACCACCATCGTTTCGATTTGCGCAGTACTAGAATTTTTTTAAAAAAAGAAATTCATATATTAAGTGACTTTTTAAGATAAAAGTGTGCTTAGAAAGTTTTTTATATTTTTTATTTTTATGTTTTAGTCTATTTTTAATTTTATTAACCTAATCTAAGCAGACGATTATATTTAGTACTACGCAAAGCTCCAGATGTCGCCCCAAAATCAAACTCACTGAGGAAGGCAATGGAGTGTCCCATCCATCTTTTCTTCATCCATGGTAACAAATAGTGATGTCAAGATCCGGATCTTTTTTTCGGACCTACGTCCGAGATCCGGAACTTGGATCCGACATCTCTGATCCGGATCTTGGATGTGAGATCTGAGATCCGAAAATCTTCTTGCTTGTGAAGATTGTGAAAAAAAATGTTGATAGAAGAAGAAAATGATTAAATGTTGCGTTTTTGGGAGATAACACGTGACCATATATGACGGATAACAAGTTAATAAAATATAAATTTGGAATAAAAATATATTTCCAT
>JAHWFO010050058.1:0-22890 GCA_023313115.1 Rhysida immarginata
TGTATCTCTGTGGGGGTTGGCTTGCGACACCATGTTCATAGGAATAAAAATGCTTTTTTATACATGTTCTCTCACGTGTATGAATATTTACCATTTATTTCCGGACACCCTGTATATACTAACATAACCAATCAAATAAAATTAACTTATATCTTCATAAAGGAAAAACCAATAAGAAAAAATCAAGGTCAAGATAGGAAATAATTCGAAACTTTTAACCAATCAAACATTGGGATTGGTCCGAGGTCTGAATTTAAGAGTTGGCTGGTTGATCTTTTATTCGTATCTCCAAGGATTCTGAAAAATTAAGTAAATAAGGATCTTTGGTGGAATGTAATGCATATATTTCCATCCAATTCAGATCATAATCGTGTCCCTGATTGATAACATGGTCAGCAAAAGAGGAAACGTTTGTTCTTCCATTCTTTATGCGGGAGAAATGCTCACTAATTGTAGTGGTAATTTTTCTTTGGCTTTGGCCATAATAAAAGCAATCACAAGAGCCACATGTTAATTTATAAATTCTAGGTTTGTCTTCTTTCGGTATCTTATCTCTGATACTGCCAATAGCTTTCTTTAGGGTATTGTTATTCTTGTAGGCTAATTTTAAGCCAAAAGATTTAGCTAATTTAGTGACCGTAACTCTGAGCCCAGTAGGCCAATCAAAACCTGACTAAACAGTGAAGTAACACATGCTCTTAGTAAGCTACATGCCGAATTTCAACTTTTTATGTAATAATTGTAGAAAATATGAAGGGGACAGACAGACACGTTAAAACCAAAATAGCTCCATTCTTCCGCTACTCAATGAAGTTAACATTTATTTTCAAATTAAACAAAATTATATAAAGAGGAATGTAAAAAATGATAAATGCCAAAATAGAAATAGTTGATAGGCACAAGTTGATTTCAGTTCTAACTAAGGTCGAATTAGGTCTCGTTGCTGAAGCATCGAAATTCATTGGCGTTGGAAAATTGTTGTTCAATGTGTTGTGTAGACGCACAAAATGGCGGCTAGATCATTCAGGAACAGTTATAAAGTCAATTAATACCTTTAATATGTGTCTGCCCGAATCACTTTGTCTTAATTCAGAATCCCTTTGAAAGTTGCAGTTCGCTGACGTTGATTCTATATTGATTGATGTCCACTGCGATCTTTATAACAATGTTGAAATAGTTTCGATTCTAGACCACGTGATAATATCGTAGCTGGAACTAAGGAAACTTTGATTGGTTCGCAGGAACAGCTTCCTTTCTCGTTAATGAAAAGTTACAGTTATTATAGTTGAATTCACTTGAATCACTCTATAGAAGTTTAAAAATTGAACGCAGGGTGAAAAGACCTTGAAAATTCAATTTTTGTTTTATTGTAGAATTTTTTATGTCAAAAGATTGTTTTTTTTTTGTGAAAAAGATTTCTTTTCTTGTACATTTGTCATCAACAAAAGTTAGAAGATTAAAGATGGCGGCGCAGCGGCGCCTCCTCAGCAAATTAATGATATCAGCAGAATTAATGACAAAATCGTTAATTTTCTTCTTCTTACAGGCTATACAATTTTTTTTATATGGGTTCGCTATTCTTTATGAGCTTTTTCCAAAGTGTGTGATTCTCCACCAGTCCTACAACTAGGTTCTCTTCCGTGTCTTCGTAGATGACCTCTTTCCAACTTTTCCTTGGTCTACCTCTTTTTATTGAACGAGAATTTCCTCGTAACTGGTAATTCCATTTTGATTACCTTTTTCCCCACATAATAGTCCTCCTCCTCATGACGTGACCAAACCATCTTCCAGTGACACATTCGTTAATAATGTTTTAAAACAAAACGTTGCACAGGACTGTTAAAAAGACTGTTAAGAAACGGATTCAAGCGAAAGAATCGGATGATATCATTCTCCACGCAGGGGGAAATCATAATGTAATATCTTGCTATGTGTCAACTAATACGTATTATGTTTTACGGAGAGGATAGAATTAAATGAACAAAATATTGAAGTGATAAATATAGAAAATTTGACTAGGAAGACATTTCGTTTAATGCAGATAACAGACCAACACCATCAACAGAATAGACTCGTCGAAACAATTGATGGAAAATTAGAAAAATGTTTACGAATAAAACCAGTTGAGAAATAAATAAATAGTAATAATTATAAACTGGAGATGCTCTCCAAGCATAGGTTATGATTTTTCAATTGAAAAATCATAACCCAGTTGAGAATATGAGAGCTTGCATTACATAAACAATGAACTTTACGGTTCATTACTAACTTACAAGGCTGTGTGTACGAGGCCTGTCCGAAAAGTATTCGGACTGAGGCTACAAAAATATACGGTTCGAACTCACATAAATGTTTACGTAGTCACCTTCAAACTAAGCACCTGCAGCAACACATTTAGCTCGGCGTTGCTGCCATTGGTCGAAACAAGTACGGAATGCCTCCTTTGGGATGGCCAAGGGCTCCGCCGTCGCATTTTGTGTTGTCACGTCCACATCCTCAAATCTCCGTCCGTTGAGCCCTTTCTTGAATGCACGGAGCTAAGTCAAGTGAGTAGGGTGGCTGCCTCACCTAAGCGATGTGGTGTTTTGTCAAGCATTGCTGCACGATGTGCGCTATGTGTGCTGGAGCATTGTCGTGGTGCAGCATCTAATCTCCAGATGCCCACATTATTGGCCGTTTCCGTCGAACTGTATCACGCAACTTCCTCAGAACGTCAAGGTAAAATTCCTGTTTGTCCTTTGGCTCAATGTTTTTTGTCATTTTCTCCACGCGACGAGAAAAGAAAAACGTTCTGCTTTAGCGTTTACAACGGGGCACTCTTAACAGCTGCAAATTTCATTACGTCATCAGCATAAATGTCGTCACACGATCCGGATAGAAAAAAGGTGCAGCGAATTCTACTTTTTTTGTAGCCTCAATCCGGATACTTTTCGGACAGCCTCGTATGTGCGTATGCCTGAATTTGAATTTTTTAAATTCTCATTTCGGATTCTAAAATATCGATCAAGTAGAATAGGAATGAATCAAAGAGCGACTCTCTATGTCTTTGTCTTCATCGACAAAGCTGTTAAAAATGTAAAGATAATGACCAAAGAGAAAGGGGAGGGTAAGAGGGGGTTTCAAAATGTAACTATCAAAACTTGTTTCGAGAACCGCTCAAACATCATAAGAAAACGTCTTTTCAGCTCGCTGCTGCTTATCTGAAGAAATCAGTCCATACATCAGCGTAGGATCGCTAAAAAGGCTTATAGAAGCAGGCCTAAAATGCAAAAAGGCCAGAAAGAACCCGCGGCTCTCTGAAAAAAAAAAAATTAATAAAAAGCATCTAATCGAATGGGCTTTAAAACACTAAACTTCAAAGAAGAAGATTGGGCAAATGTTATAAGGTCAAATGAGTCTATTTTTGATACAAAATATAATGTATCAATATAACGTCGATTTTTGTAAAATCGTATGCGGAGTGAATTCTTTCCTGAGTGCGTAGTGCCTACGGTAAGTACGCAAAATATGGAATGCATGGCAGTGTTGATACGGAGAAAATATTTTTGTACGAAGGATACATGTTATACATGCTATTGTTAATCTTCACAAATAATTTCAAAATCTGACTTACATAAAATAAAAAAAATGATACCCCATTTTTAATCCCTTGGTATTTATTTCTTTTATAGGTACGATCGAAATAGTTTTTATCATTTTATTTTTCAACTTTTTTTTATCTTTCGCTTGCCTCTGCCCTTTCTGTTCCTATTTTTGGAGTTCTGGAAACGTTTTTTGCTGAATAAATAGAATCATGGTTGACGTGTTGACAGAAGACTCGCTCTACTCTTAATTGGAATTTCTTTTCTTGGAATCGGATAATCTTATCGAACTGGAACGGTTCGTTATCACCCCCTGTGTGCACCCCCATTCGTTATTGACTGTTAAGAGGCGGAACGGCGATTTAGTGGATGAAACCCCAGCCGATCATAACTCCAATTGCGGAGGGTGCTTGGGGAGTTTTCGCGTCTGCGCATGCGAGTGGTCGGTTGGGCTGTGACTCCATTTTGGTATCCTTAACGAGATCTACTCATTTATCGCTTTTATCAGCACGGGCCCCCATCGTTCATTCATTCCCGTCATCCTCTCTAGTGACTACTTAATTCCATCAGGCGGTGACAAATGCAAGCCGATCCGTTGGATTAATCTCAGCGGAGACGTTCGAGGAGGGCATAAATTAGAGGCAAACGCGGTCCTTCATCATCATTGGACGAATTTTTTGAGATTTCCTTCCGACGGACCGAGATTGGGAAATCGAATTTTCGGAATTAATTACATTTTTTTCCTTCCTGTTACGAAGCACAGCTATTATTTGACGACGAGTATTTTAATTTCCTTCCGAGAACTCATTCAATGAAGAGAGCCAGTGAGTATTCTGATTAAAGCGGCTTGCTCCGTTGATTGAGATGACGGGCTCAATTCACGATCAGTCTCTTGGAAAATTAGTTTTAGGAAAACCTGAATGAGGTTTTAAAAAGTTGAAAAAAATATAATGTTTTCAATTATACATCCTGCATTTTGGACTATTAGGATTACGAATATAGCTAATAAGTGCAGATTTTAATACCTTTCTATATTGATGTTGCGATGTGTTTCTTATTTAATCGAAGTATGAAATACCTGCTTCTGCAATAAATAATGAGCATGTAATTAAATGGAATACGTTGGCATACTTGTATGAGAACATGGCGACACACTTAAATGGGAGTTCGGGAAATAATAAAAGTTATGAAGCTTAAAGCTGATGGATAAAATCAAGAAATTACTGGATTTAACGGCAAGATAGAAATTCTATGTAAACAGTTATTCGAGGGCGAGTCTAAAACTATCTACACTTTCGTCGTAACACGTCTTCAAAGTTGTCATACTGCCTTCTGCGCATGCGTACTTAGAGTATGTGCGACTGCGGTCACGTGTGCAAAATTTGATCCCGATCGAATGCCATAGTGAGTGTGTGGCGAAGGTATCCACGGCCATAGGCGCCATTCGAAATAGGTGCTAAATCCAAGGGACAACTATCATTGTCCTTCTCATTGTCCCTCTCGCCTTTTATATCTTGAGCCATGTTTAGAGCAGTAAAGCTACAGCACTGCCGAGCGCGTCATATGCCTTCCGGCTATTATAGTGTAAACATGTCCGCTCCGCTAGCAGTTTGCACCAAGGAGGAATAAAGAGCGCCGATCCGATTTCTCTGGTCGGGGGGTGTGAAAGTTAATGTTGAGGTACTGAAACACCCTCCTTACGGCCTAGTTCTTGCTCCCTCAGACTTTCATCTGTTTGAGCCGCTCAATGATGCTTTGCGAGGTCGTCGATTTTTCACAGACATAAACGACCAGAAATTCTGGTCGGGAGAATTTGCCATTTCTGATGAACCCCGCAGTGGTCGACCACAAGCCTTAGATGACCAGGCCCTGAAAACGGCCATAGAGGAGGACAGCACTTTAACATGTGGTGAACTTGCCAGACGGTATCAGGTTTCTGATGAAACAGTTCGATGTCACCTGCACAGCCTAGGAAAGACGTACAAGTTGAGCAAACGGGTACCCCACACATTATCGGAATCCAACAAGAATCAACGAGTGACAGCCTGCATGCTGTTGCTTTCTCGACATCGTAACGCACCCATATTTAATCGAATACTTACCAGTGACGAAAAGTGGGTTCTGTATGACACTCCTAAGCGTTCCAAACATTGGTTATCACCCGGGACACCATACCTCTTACCTCAAAGCCACCCCTATACCCACGCAAGATCATGCTGTGTGTCTGTTGGACTAGAAGCCAAATGGTTCACTACGAGCCAAACTGTCAACTGGCCAAACCATCACTGGGGACCTGTACTCCCAGCAGTTGGAACGTGTGGAACAGGCATTGCAGCAGAAGGAGCCAGCATTGGTGAATCGCAAAGGGGTTCTCTTCCTTCATGACAATGCCCGACCACAAGTGGCGCGGGTGGCCAGGGAAACCATAGAGCGGCTTGGCTGGGAAACTTTGTGTCATCCATCTTACTCACCAGATCTTGCTCCAACGGATTATCATCTTTTCCAATCTCTGGGAAATCATGTTCGTGGAAAATACTACACCAATGATACGGACCTGCGAAAGGCACTCACCGACTTCTTTGAGTCCATGACCAGCAAGTTTTACAGCCAGGGGATTGATCAACTGGAGACATGTTGGCAGAAAGTGCTAGATGCCAATGGGGATTACTTTGGGGATTAGCGATACGCTACTTTTTGTGTTTTCCGGAATTATTTTGTTTTCCGGAATTATTTTGTTTTCCGGAATTAAAAACGGCAAGAACTTTTGTGGTTACCTGGTTACATATGCCCGTCTTCGCCGAACTTAAACATGTACGTGATGAATTTGAAGATGGTAAGCATAAAATTGGCGTATCGTAATATGTTTCGTATGAGCAGTTCTTCGAATGCGCGAAAACATGCTACCCTTGCGTTCCACGCGGAAACATAAGGACATAATGCAGAGGATCATACCATGGATGATTTTCTAAAATCCGACGAACCCTACAATCTGTGCGCTGGCTCAAAAGGTAAAAACCACAAAAACGTCCAAGTTGTTAGTAAATTGTAGGGTCGGCGGTCATTAGGTTGAACGTTTGGGGTATTAAGCAATACAACAGCCAATTCCGAATAATCAGGTTCATTACAAGCCACAACTCTCAGCGGGGATGATGCAGGACAATTACAGGCGACTGATCATTTTGTGGAGTTCGAACGTCGACAATTTCCCGTGCGCCAGCTTATACAACATTGGTATATTCCAAGAGTAGATAGAATACTGATACCTCGCCTTCGTTTTGCATTGAAAAGCTCGGCGAAGACAGACATAACAGCTTATATCATACTACTAGCTGAGATGCCCGTCTACGCCGAGCTTTTCAAGGCAAAACGAAGGCGGTCTATCAGTATCTATCTACTCTAGGTATATACCAATGTTGTTTAAGGTTTGATCCCGGGACTTGTTAATTGTCATTGCATAAGATGGGAGAACGGAAGATCGTCGACATTTGAACTACAAAATGATCAGTCGTGTGTAACGGTATTCTTGGTATTAAAACGAATTGCCTGCGTTATCCCCGCTGAGTATTGTAGCTTGTATTGAACATGATTATTCGGAATTGTCTGGTGTATTGTTTAATACTCAAAACATTCAACGTAATGACCGTCGATTCTACAATTTACCGACAACTTCGGACGTTGTTGTGTTTTTTTATCTGGCAGGGATCAGTGCATATCGTGATACTATTTTGCGCCAGCGCTCAGAAAGTAGAGTTCGTCGGTTTTTAGAAAATCACCCTTGATTTGATCCTCTGCACTACGTGCTTATGTTTCCGTACGGAACGCAAGGGTGGCATATTTCTGTGCCGTCGAAAAACAATGCTCAAACCACCCGTCTTATGCTTACGATCTTCAAATTCGTCACGTAAATGTTGAAGCTCGGTGAAGACGGACATATACCGTGTGTTTCAAAAGTTCCCGAACTGCCTCTTCTGTATGTAGGGAAAGCCTAACCTATGACAGCAGCAGTAATGTTTGGCCAACAACTAAAATAAACCATGTGCTGAAATAAATTACATAAAATCAGTTTTACATAGTGGAAAAGTTTCTCAAATGTATTTATTTTATTTTTACATTCCCAAAGGAACGGAACATGTAGGTTACACCAAAGGAGAACCATCTCTTATGGTTCTTGCATACTGTATTTTATTTGTTTGCTTTCACTCAATACACGCTTTTTAAACTGTTACTGTACCGGTATAAGCTTAATACCGTATACCGTAGGTTTTATAAATAAAATTTCTATTTTTTACTTTAACCTTTTATTTCACTCTCATATTCGCGTATTTGCATTTATGTAAAATAAAGAGCGGGATTCGTAACGACTGGGAGCACCTATTAATTGAAAAAAAGAGGTTGAGAGACATTGGCTCCTGTCTACCAGCCCTTAGTATACTTGCACAACAGTACGGCATGCAGGGAAAGTCATCTTCTACGATCGGGAACTTTTGAAACATATGGTATAAAAAAAATCGCACCTTCCCGTCTTCGCCGAGCTTGTCAAGGCAAAACCAAGACGGGAAACAAAGTTGTTTCTGTTTAAAAAGTGTATTCTGAAGGATTCGGACCCACAATAGCAAGGTTGTCGAAACGCGCCATGTAACCAACGCGCCAAAATAGCATCATTGCAAAAATGTAAGTGATTTTTTTATTATAAAGAAAGCCTCGGCACTGAAACGTCATAAATTGTTACATCATCATAAGTCGACCAAATTTAGAGCTTATTATTGGTAGAAATGCGGTTAACAAAGGACGAAGTATGATGATGTAACAATGTATGACGTTTCAGTGCGGAGGCTTTCTTTATACATGTAGGAGGCGTTGGTTGTGCCCGGTGCAACCGAGCAGAGGCAATAAGCAATGTTAAACACCCATAGATTATACGAAAAGAAATATATTTAGTAATTTCTAAATCTGCCCAGAATCTGCCTTTACATAGCAATTCTGCATGCTGCAATTGAATGGGAGTATTACAGAAAAAGTTACATTTAGATCAGGTCTAGCTTGAACATTGAATGTGCCGTTCGCCCGACCATTAATTGAAGTGCTGCAATTCCACTCGTTGCCGTTGCCAGGGCAATTTTGCCTTCCAATCGAACAGTCGCCGGCACTTTTTCCAGTGAGAACATACAGCAGCCAAGTGGCCAATCAAGTTCAAGGCTGGATATCTTCGATATTTGCAACAGCTTCGTGTATCTGGGCTTTGCTGCTTCGTTGTTGAAGCAAATTGCGTTGACAATCCGAAACATGTTCATCTTCCGACTTGAGCAGCTGCATTGCGTACACGCGCTTTATGTCGGCCCCTTTGACGCGTAACCGAACGCCTTTTTCGGTCCTGTCGGCTTTCATACTCCGTTGGACTCGCAAAGGCTTCTTCGACCTCCGAGGCGGAGGCTCCGCGATTGTTTGAAATTTTCGCTTCGTCGGCGCCATAACCCTGTTCATTAAGAACCATTATTAATAGATATTCATTTAGAATTAGTTATTACATGCATCAAACAGTTATTGAGCTATTTTTCGAATCTCCCACACGTAGAATTGAAGTAGTATTATTAACGACTTATTATTGGTCACTGGTCTGAAGAGCCAATGAAAACTCCGAATTTAAAACTTTGAAAATTTTAACGAAATTCGTGATAAAGCAGTTTAATTTAAGACATTGCGTGATAAAGCAGTTTAATTAATATTAATCAACACTGTTTTATGTGTTATATTATTATTGTTAAAAAGAAAAGAGATTTTTAATTGTTTACTTTGCTGCGTCATTTACTTTGTTGCATCACTTACTTTTGTTGCGTCACTCGCGTCACTTGTTTCACTTGCCAATGAAAAGTGCGTATTTTCCATTCATGACAGACAGACTGACTGACTGACAGACTGACGGACATACCAAAATATATATATAGATGAGTTAATTTACAGAGCTCTTGCGTATTTCTGCGCCCTGTTCAATGAATAGCACATTAGCACAGCAGAAATGGCTCTGTCCTACAAAGTGTGCATCTTTATACCATTTCATTTGAGAAGAGTCTTAAATAAATTCGTTGTTATTGTAATAGGAAGCGATAAATGAGAGTCTACAATGGTGATTACTGAAGTCAAAACTGGAGCAGCATTGCTTTTGAATTTAAACTGAATCACGATGAAAACTGAGGTACGCCAAAATGTGTCAAGCATATGAACAGGGTGCCTTATCAACAAGAAAAGCTCAGTTTTGGTTTTCGAAATTCCGGAATGGAGAAGAATCCCTCGAAGATAATCCCCACTCTGGACGATCGCCTACTGTTGATGCACTGAAGGCACTCATTAAGGCCTCTCTACACGAGCGTTTTTTGCCGCTCGCGTCACGCGTCTTTATGTAATGCGCATGCGCCAAAAAATAAATTAAGCCACGGCGGCGAAACGCTGGTAATAGAAAAGCACGCGACGAGAACAGGAAGTGATGTAGTCAAGCTGCAAAACGTGCCAAAACATTGCGTCTCGAGCGGCTTCTCGCGTTTTGACGCAGATTTCACACAACATGGCGTCTCTTTCCGCGGCTTTCCGCGCGTTTTGCCGCTGCCGCAGGAGTTTTTTGACGCTCGTGTAGAGAGGCCTTTACACTAATCCACTTTAACCCTCTAATGAATTAGCCAGACAACTCTCTGCGTAACTATCTTCGCATACCATTTTCGTGGGATGAATTACCAATACGGTGTGACTAAAGCACTTTCAAAAATTAAAAACAAAGAAAACTAATAGAATTTAAAATTTATCATTTGTTTATTCGCGCCATTATTTAATTTACAAAATTTAGAACCGAATAAATGGCCTTGAAAAAAAGAAAAAAAAATTCAGCAACTTCAGCTGATTTTGTACCGGGAATTTAGTGTCAAATACTTAGAAGTTAGCCAAGGAGACATTTTATGTAATTAGTATCAAAATTCTTTCTTTCTTTTTTATCGAGGCCACATTTTCGTAATAGATTCATTTTAAAATTTAATATTAAACGGCGCCGTCAAACTTTTAGCTTATCTTTTTTGTTTTTATGAACTCCTATTTTAAATGAGAGGCACCAAAAATTATTTTCAACGAACTTAAAAAGTTCATTACTGAATTCTATATTTCTGTCTGTCCGCACTTTTTTTAAGTTGCATGATATACGATATACAACCTCTGACAATTAAGTTGGGTGAATGAGTTCACACAACAAAATGCAAACCAGATAGAGCCACATTTACTTTATTGTCCTTCGAAATATCACCCTGGAAGGCAATACACTTTTGGGATCGGGTGTATAAGTCCTGGAAGCTCCTTAGGGATGGCTTTAGGTTCACGTGTCACATTTGCTTGAATGTCTGGAATGTCCGCAAATCTGTGTCCCTTTAAGGCCCGTTTCAGGCGTGGGAACAAGAAAACGTCTGCCGGTGCCAAGTCTGGTGAATAAGGTGGATGAGCTATGGATACGACCCCTTTGTTGGCCAGAAACTGTTGCACGATTACGGCAGTGTTCCTCTTTGATCCATTATCCACAGTTACGTGCGCACGCTACACCTTCAACTGAAGAAACGAGCATCTGCTAAACCATTGCACGCACAAACGTGACCGGTCTGAACTTGCTTAAACAATGACTGGGCTTGTATTCACATGCATTGTTGCTCGCACAGATTAGGGTGTGACGTCATTCACCGAACTTAATTGTCAGAGGTTGTATGAAATGAATGGAACTTTCATCGCTAATTACGAATATCTCATCCACATTTCTGTGGGGTCAATAGTTCTCGCGATATTTGGCCAAAATTCGAATTTCCGAAAAATGCTATTTCCCGAAAATGGCTTATAACAGCAAAATAGTTTAATAGTACACATAAAGTCAATAAATTTTTGTATTGACAAGTGGTCAATATTCCGAAGGATACTGTCGAAAAATTATTAATTATTAATAATCGATATTCAGTATCTATACAGGGTGATTTTAAAAGGTCGTGCCAAAATGAAATGGTTAGTAGAGGATGTAATTCTGAACAAAAAAATTCTAGTCGCGTTTTTCGAGTCTCCGTTAAAATGTGAGAGCGGCTTAACATTTGGTGACGTCATTTCCGGTTCGTCATCTGAGAAGCATTCAAAAATTAATGTTTAAAAATGATTGCGTTTCAGTTTGATAATGGATTTCTAATCTAATAAGCAAGCTTTTCTTGATTTTATAACATTTTTTAAAATAGTTTTCAAGTAGTTAAAATTTATACTGTAGAAGAGCTTAAAATGCAAAATAAAAAACAGTACGTATTGTTTAGTAAAATAGAAATGGTTTGATGCAGAAGATGAAAAACGAAAAAAAAATCCGTAAGTATTCTACTACATGTATAATGCGAACAATTTTGACCTGAAAAAGCACCTAAATTTGTGGAGTCGCATTATATATGAGGGAAAAATTATCGCTACAATGATTGGGGAGGGGGGTCAAACTAACTTCGTTCTGAAGAACTTCAAACGAAGCTAGTGTATAAATTAGTGTATAAAATACATAATAGTACACTGTGCAGTACATTATACAGACCTTAATCACGGAGGAAGGAAAAAAAAACTTTCTTTTTTTTCTCAATTTCCCATCGCCAAAAGCTAATGCCAAAAATTCGTTCCCGAAAACAAGATGGCGACTTCAAAAGAGCCTCGATCTGATGAACTTCAACGAAACTAGTGCATAAAATACATTACAGTACATTCATTATTTTTAATTTATTTATTTATTTATTTATTTATTTATTTATTTATTTATTTAATAGAGTTAAACAAACTTCTTCCCAGAGTCCGTCTGTGTTGGAGGAGCAACAATAAAGCAATGAAGAATCAAATACAAAAAAATAACATTAAATCAATTGTTTTAGTTGAGGTTTTAATGGGTAGGTTGTTAGTAAGTGGATTTCAATGTCTTTTTAAATTGACTGAGTGCAGGCGAGGAGCGAATAGCCTCTGGAAGGGATGACCACCAAACAATTCCTATATAGGTGATAAATCTTCTGATGTAATTCTGTCTAACTAATGGGTAGTGGATGGAAGTCAAATAACGAGTGTCGTAGGAGGGATAGTCAGTTTGAGTTTGAATAAGTAAATTAGACAAGTTGTTGGCTAATTATTTTATAAATAAACAAGCATAGTTGTATAGGATAAATTAATGAAATTGGTACGATTCCCTGAGGTGCGAAATATTGTGAGAGGTTTCAAATGGAATGGCTTGGCTTCGTGCCACAATGCCAGATGGAGCAGAGGACGTTATTGACTATTTCTACAGAACTTATGTCACTAGAACACACAGATGGGTCCAAAGTAGATTAGGGACTTTACGAGTTAGACACTGTGCACCCATGTTCCCGCCTGCAGTCTGGAACATGTTCGAGGTGACTCTGTCTGATAGTCATCGGACGAATAATTTCTCCGAAATCTGGAACAATAAGTTTTTTCATATGGTTGGGCACCATCATCCTACAGTTTGGAAAGCCATTGACTGTCTCCAGGCACAGCAAGCTGCAGCGGCTACTGCGATCCTACAGGAGGCTTCAGGACGTCCGCCCAAGAAACGGCAGAGGCCAGAGTACAAAGAAATGCAAATAAGACTGAAGACGCTCTGCAACCAGTTTCGAGAAGGAAATAAGACCATAGAGGAAGTTCTGACTAGCCTGGGACATATCATTCGGCTTTAACAATATAAATCATCTAATTGTATATGTATGTATGGTTTACTTTGCTATTAAAGTTTGTAAAATAAAATTATTAATATGAATATATGAATATGAATGATATATTTGAATATTTTTACTTGTGATATACAGGGTGTCCGGAAATAAATGGTAAATATTCATACACGTGAGAGAACATGTATAAAGAAGCATTTTTATTCCTATGAAGATGGTGTCGCAAGCCAACCCGCACAGAGATACGGGGGGGGATTAAAGTATGTTGCGCTGCCTGATTGTTGGCATCCCGCGAGCGACTAGGCAATATAGTGCAGCCCACATCTGTTCAAGAGATGTCAATGTATGCTCGAATGGCTGCCCCTGTCAGGTCACTCCACAAACCTTTAATACCTTAAATGTCACCGGAGGTCGTGGCACACGGATTGATTTGCATACATTTACACAATCAGGACCATTTCACAAATAAGCTTACTACCTGAACCCTCACAAATGGGATCGTTGATGCAGTTATTAAGAGCACGTGAGTACTGAGGTCTGTAGGCTCCAATGTGGGCTGCACCACATTGCCTAGTCGCTCGCGGGAAGCCAACAATCAGGCAGCGCAACATACTTTAATCCCCTTGTATCTCTATGGGGGTTGGCTTGCGACACCGTGTCACATAGGAATAAAAATGCTTCTTTATACATGTTCTCTCACGTGTATGAATATTTACCATTTATTTCCGGACACCTTGTATATTTATAAACGTGATATCTATTGTGATATATCTTTAAGATATATAATTTTTAATTGCGGTAGGAAATTGTCCGAGTGAGACATTTGGCGGTAGGAAATTATCCAGGTAGAAAACTGTCCGGTAGGGAACTATCCGGTAGGAAATTGTCTGTCCCCCGATATGATGGTCCCAAGACAGATCATGAGATATGAAAATACCTAAATATTTGAAGGATTTACTTTTTTTAACGGTTGGGTGTTTGTAGTAAATAGGCAGGGCCTTTTTAGGTTTTTTTAATAGTTTTTTTTATACAGTAAATTATCCAGCTACATTAATTCACTTTTTCTCAATTTCCCGTTCAATTTTCTGTCACCAAAAGTAATGCAAGCGAAAAATAGATAGCGAGATCAAAAGAGCTTCGATCGAACGAGCTTGAAACGAAACTAGCGTATAAAATAAATCGGCAAATCTTAATTTAGCGGTTTAAAACTCCAAATCTTAATTTAGCGGTTATTCATTTAGCAAAACTAAGATACAAAAAACTCGAAAAAAGTAACTGAATATTATTGACATTTTCCCCACCTATTTCGCATTGTTTGTTTTTTTTTTTATTATTTTTGCTGATTTTGTAAAATTTCCCGATTTTCCCCGACTTTTCCTGGTTGCTTGTCATCCTGCTTTCTTTTTTTTTCTTTTTTTATAACTGAATTTCTACTGGTTTCTAATTCATTCGGATTCAATAATATAACTTGTGATTAATATGATTAATTTTGATTCTGAAACAGGTTAGATAATTGTGAATGGCTTCTTCTTCAACGAAGAAACGTTTTTCCTACGATGCTGGATTTAAACTCAAAGTAATACCCTATGCTGAAAACAACAATAGTGAAGCATCTAGACACTTTGACATTCCAGAGAGTAACATCAGACACTGAAAAGAGCAGAAGTCCTCCTTAAAAAATATGCCAAGGACCAAAAAGGCACTCAGAGGAAAGGCTGTTTTGTTTCCAGAACTGGGAAAAGACCTTGTTGAGTGGATAGAGAATCAAAGAAAATATGGATATATATTCTCTTCAGTTCATATACAATTGCAGGCCAAGAAGATGTCTAAGAACCTAAATATGGAATCAGCCAACCATTTAACTTTTTCAAGAGCTGGTATCAAAAATTCATTAGAAGAAACTCCCTAGCTATACGTCAGCGAACAAAAATATCGCAGAAGCTTCCTAGTGACTTGAAAAATAAATACTGAATTTTCAAAAATTTGTCATAAATTTGCGGAAGAAACACTCCTTTGATCTGGGACATTTCGGAAACATGAATGAAACTCCTATTTTTTCGATATGCCCAGTAACCGAACCACTGACAAAATTGGCAGCAAAACAGTCTATGTTAGGAAATTGGCAGCAAAACGAAAAGATGCATTTTACAGTGGCTTTAGACTGTCTAGCAAATGGATCCAAACCACCGCCTATGATTATTTTTAGAAGGAAGACCTTCCCAAAAGCTGAAAAATTTCCTCCTATGTAATTATTCATTTCCATCCAAAAGGGTGGATGGATGAAGAAGGTGTAAAGTTTTGGCTGAATAAAGTTTGGAATACAAGGGCCGGTGCAATGTCGAAAAAGCCCGCATTGCTCGTATGAGACCAGTTCAGAAGTCGTCTCACCAAAGCAATAAAAGACAAATTAAAGGACATGAAAACAAGCCAAGCAGTCGTCCAAAGTGGCTTAACAAGTGTCCTGCAGCCACTTGACGTGGTTTTGAACAAGCCGTTTAAATATTGGTTCAGGCAACACTGGATGAAATGGAAGGCCTCAGACCAAATGCAGAAGACACCAGCAGGGAACCCGAGGAAGCCAGCCTCTCCCAGGTAGCTACTTGGGTAAAACAGCCGTGGGATTCTATGCACGAAAATTTGATAAAGAAAAGTTTCTTTAAAACTGGTATTAGCAACAAAATGGATAGTACCGAAGATCATCTCTTGTGGGGTAATGATGCAACTAGTGCTGAAGAGTAAGAAGATGACAGTTCAATTGGAGAGTAGGATACGGGTATCAGATGAAGTGAAGAAGAGTGGAGGGAACTTTTTAAAGATACAGATGATGATAATTCAGATTTTGAAGGTATTGATTGTACAGAGTGTTGCAGATAACTACAGATCAGTATAACGGGAAACCTACCCGCTCGATTGTAGGGGCCGGCTCGACATCAAATGATAACATTAGTCAACACACATTTTGTGACTAAGACCACACAAAGTGTTCTTAGTAGTAATTTGAAGGTAGAAACCGAATCTGCTTTTAGATTTTTTCTATCACGTCAAGTTTCCAATTTATGCACATCGAGACTTCTATATTAAAGTAATGGGAGTGAAGAGAAGCGGCTACATTGTTAAAATATCCATATTTTGGAGCCGCAAGGAAATTTATCAGGCCCCAAACACTGAATGATTTAAAATTGTTTCATTGTAAAACAAGAAAGCTGTGCGTGCTAGAGAAATTTAAAAATTATATTCGTAATCAGCAGAAAAAATACTACCAAAAATCACTCACTTTCATTTTGCCACAAGAAAAATCTTAAATTTTGTTGGCCAGTGTAATTGGGTAATTTTATCAATAACATGACAGTTTTGACGTTCACCCCCCCCCCCTCCCCGACTGTGGAAACTGCTGGCTGATGCAGGCCACCTTCATCTCCCTCCATTCTGCCAATCGACCGAGTCGGCCCCTGCAATCGAGCGGGTAGGCTTCCCGTTATACTGCCCTGTAGTTATCTGTACAAAATCCAGTTAATGTATTTTTAAAATTGTAAAAATTAAAGAGATTTTTCTGTATATTTTTGCATATTTTATTTCTTGTAAGTTAACAATAAGTCAAAAAATGGCGATCGCATTATATAAAGAGGGTAAAATTTCTACTAGTTTTTTGGGCTTTAAAAGTGGGATCGCATTATAGTAGAATTCTTACGGTACATTAGATAAAGTGCTCGAAATGGCTCCCTTCAGCTGCAATACAGGCTACGTGTTACGAGCGTCAAATCAGGACAAAAGTTTTCTGGAACAAGAATTTGAAAAGCTTGTCAACAGGTGGTGCGAGAAAAGTTTGGAAGGACAGGACGAGAATGCGAGAATGGAACGAGAGGGGAAGTAAGAAGGGACTCGAGCGAACAGATTGGGAACATGGATATGAATTAGAAACTGGATCGCTCACGCCTATGGGAGGAATCCGTAACCAAAATTGCCTGGCAGGCAGGCAATAATATCGATAAATTCGGGGACGGATCTCATCTATCGTTCTCAGTTTTGTATTGAGATCGCTGATCTTAGCAGCATTGATATTATTTAGTAAACAGAGCTTACCTATTCTAATAAATTAAAAAAAAAATCATTTGATTCTATAATTTTTTAATAATTAGTTGGAATAATGTGGAGTAAAAAGATCTGAAAATTATTTCAAATGTTTATTTTCATTTCATTTTGTTCTAACTGTAAAATTATATGAATCAAAGTAGAAATTTGAAAATAAAATCGTCATCATTGAAATGATTTGAGAATTATATACATTATTTTTTATCCTTTATAATATTTTTAAAATAAATTTTGGTGTCGTGTGGTTGAAAAATTAAAAGGCAAGTTTGACTCATTTTGTTCTTGCTGTAAAATTATATAAATCAAAATAGAAATGTGAAAATAAAACCCTCATCATTGGAATGATTTGAGAATTATTTACATTATCTTTTATCCATTATAATATTTTTTAAATCATTTTTAGAGTTGTACGGTTGAAAAATTTAAAGGCAAGTTCGACTCAATTTTTCAACCACTCAAAAATGATTATTTTAAAAAAATATATTATAATGGATAAAAGATAATGTAAAGTAATTCTCAAATCATTTCAATGATGAGGATTTTATTTTCAAATTTCTATTTTGATTTATATAATTTTACAGTAAGAACAAAATGAGTCAAACTTGCCTTTTAATTTTTCAACCATACTGATTTTTTAAAAAATATATTATAATGTAAATAATTCAATGGTTTATTTATGGTAAATATTACATAAAATCAACTGAAAATATCTCTGCAGTTTACATATTTTATAATGTTATTATATGATTAGGTTTGGTTGGTTGGTTTATTAGAAATTTTTGGCGTCGACTACTAAGGTCATTTTGTGCCTTTTACACAAGTTATATCTGTACACAGCCCAGGACAACACAAACATCCATACCCAAGGTGAGGTTCGAACCCACGGCCAGGCGGACTCGAGAACTAGAAAGCCTACGCCCTTGCCCTCTCGGCCACCTGGCCGACTATCATATGATTAATAAATTAAAATTTTAAAACAACTTTTATAATTAATTGTGTTAATATACTTAAAATTATTTTTAACTCCATAGGTGACAATATTTTTATTAAAATCCAGTCAAAATTAATTTTAAAAATTTAATGTTTAGATCATTATGAGTTAATTGAAAATTTAAAAACTTGATTTTAAAAAATAATTTCTTTACAATTTTACATGAATTTGGTTATGTATTATAAAATATATTCATGAAATTAATTTTAAGAGATAATTTGAAAAATTAAATGATCCACAGCAATTGTTTTCAATGTTTATTCTTTTCGATACAGCGATAGACCGATCTGTGAAGAAACTAATTAATATCCAGAACCCATCATGTAGTAGAAAAAATGTTATGAATTATACAAAGCCAACAGATAAAAGTTCCGAAGTATTCCATGCAAATCAAATCATGACTCAGATTTTTTATAAAAATAATTTGCATGGCTTTCATTGTAAAAACATTAAATGTTAAAACTTTCGCTGAACATACACACAGTACCGTACTTCTCTTTCTTATACTAAAATAAAAAGATAAATTTCCTGTTATATATTATTTCAAGTATATTTATTCAATATTTTCTTAGTCCTTCTCTCGTTAGCAATTTGAGACAGATGAATTTCTTGAAACTCCTCTCGTTAGCTAAGCCTATGAAATACAGCTGCTGAAAGATTTCTCCCCGTTCTTATCGTGTACTGCTGCCTGGACCCCGGACTTCCGATTATCTTTTTGGTTAAGCATCTTCAACGTTCAGCCCATAGGCGTGAGCGATCCAGTTTCTAATTCAAATCCATTGTTGGGAAGGAAGAAGAGAGGGAGATTTTGCTCAGAATGTGAAGGCTCTAAAAGAAAACCATGGCTTTAGAGAAAGAGGGTCGACTCTAGGTGAAATTAAAGAGTCATACGTCGAAGCAAAAGCTAAAGGTGAAAATGAAAATTTCACGCCAACGTTGACGTCGGAAAACTCAATGAATAAGCTTCAGGTCAGTAACGATTTATATTCGGCTAAGTCTCCTCAAACTTTAAGTAATTGGCAAAAAGAACATTTATCAGTAAAACTTAATAATAATAGAAGGGAAATATTATCTGTTATTAACCAAGGAAAGTTATCTTTAAATCAAGTGCCTCTCTCCCCTCGAATATCTCAATGGATGACGCTAGGGGAAATAAATTCCTTCGTTGAAAGAACAATGCAAATCAACCTTATCTGTTCGGAAATAATTCTAAGAAGAATTAATACCGTAGGATATTTCCCTTGCACTATAAATGGCTTTATTAGAGAAGGAATTGGATATATGAAAACTATCATTTAATTTGCAATAGGGTTAATTTTAACTATCCGCACAAATCGCGAACGCAAGTCTCACTCTCTTCCCTGCGGGCCTCGCTGGTGACTGTTTTCCGTTACTCGAACGCCTTCGGCGTTCTGTCTACGACGTCCCCCTCCGGGGCAAATAACTGATACATACCCCAACCTATTTGGTTACAGGAGGCAGTTGGTTTCCCCCCGGCCGGTTACAGGAATCGCGACAATTCAATTTGCGGAATCAGTCATCGCGCGATTTGTGCGGATAGTTCAATTTAACCATTTAAGCAATTGTTTATTTATTAGTCTAAGGAATTTTATAGAAAAAGGAAATAGCATTGCATATTGAATTTTCCTAATTATTTATTATCAAGAGAATAATTGCGTAATTGTAATCCTGTATGCTAAGGATAGCTTTTATTAGTGCCTATTTTAATTGGATCCATTTTCTAATTTTTCTTTTGCGGCATCACCCATGATGAAGATGCTAGATGGCTACTTCAAATGAAAGACGAATTAATCCAGTAACCCGTGGTTAACTTCAGAGAAGAAGATAAACGTGTGTATCGCCACGGAAGAGGAGTTTACCCGACTTGTGCATCAGTTTATTTTTGTGCCAAGATTCCGGCAGTTGCGGAAGAGGTTTTCATTATAGATATTAAATTTTCCACCTGGTAGTAATTTTTGTGTTTATAAGCCAAGAAGCTAATTTAGGCTTTACCTGTCAACGTTAATCATTTTTCAATTCTAAAAGAAAAGAAAAAGTTGACTAAATAGAACACTTTGCTTATATTTAACGAATAAAATTTATTGATTTATAAATACTTGTTCGTACTCTATTCTACCTCCACGCTTCTGATTACCTATTACATTTATCTTAATTTAATCGTAACAATACGTAACCTCAGCGATTGTCGGACATTTTCAAAAATTCCGAGAATATTTCGGATATGTTCACATCCTTCCACAATACGCCCTCGTAGAATGTGAACATTAGTGACCGGGACAGCATACACTCGCGCCTTGAGACATCCCCGTAAGAAAATATCCAATGGATTTAAATCTGGAGAAAGTACAGGACAAGCAATTGGTCCCATTCTGCCATTCCACCGATTCGGATAATTTACGTTAAGAAATCTTTGAGCAATGACTGAAATGTGTTGGTGCACCATCATGTATAAAAAACATTTGTGGATCGAAAAATGCGACTAGATTAGATTGTTTTGCTCAGAATTTCACTCTCTACCTACCTTTTCATTTTGACACGACCTTTTAGAATCACCCTGTATATATGGCAGCCGACACCGTGAGACTTGTATACGTGCATATAGTAGACTGTACAATAAATATGCCGGCCAGGTGGCCAAGAGCGCTAGGGCGTAGGCTTTCTAGTTCTCGAGTCCACCTGTTTATGGTGGGCATGGATGTTTGTGTTTGTCCCCGGTTGCGTACAGATATAACTTGTATAAAAGGCCCAAAATGACCTTAGTAGTCGACGCCAAAAATTCTAATAAACAACCAACCTACAATAAATAAAATTTTTTAAAAAATAATCAAAATTGGACTAAGCGTTACGGAGATATAGCGCGCAGCAAGGGAGAACTACAGATGCGACACTCGATGACGTTTTCCGAATACGGATTACAGCTACATCTGGTGCATTGGATCAACTAAACAAAACGGAAATGAAAGTTGTTCGTATTTTACAAGAAAATAAGAGACTTTACTTTATATATAACGTCATTTAACATTCCATTTCTGTTTTTTCATTGGTAAACAATATTTATTCGCGCGCAGTTTGCGTGGTAATTAGTTTCAAATTCAATTAATATTGTTTGAAAGCTCGCACATATAAATTGTTCGTGTGACGAACCAACGCCTCCTAAAGATAAGGCCTGAGCGCGAAAACGTCATACATTGTTATATCATCATCTGAAGACATATCGCGACTTGTTAACTTCAACAGTTGCTCAGCGCTGAAACATCAAAAATGACGTCATGCTGAACTGTGTTGACGTCAATAAGTCCTCGGAAGGTGGTTGCAGATATCTGGGACCATTCGGCGATCAGTGCATCCCGTAATTCCATCACAGTGCGTGGTGGAGGGTCCCACAAATGTTCAATGGGGTTGAGGTCCGGGGAGTTTTGTGGCCATAGGAGTAGCTGAAATTCATTCTCATGCTCCTCGAACTAGTCGTGGACAATTTTGGCAGTATGGCAGGGAGCACTGTCCTGTTGAAAGGTGCCATCACCCAGAGGAAACACTGTCGACATGAAGGGGTGTACCTGGTCTGCGACGATCGTCAGGTAACGAACAGCATTCAGTGTACCCTCCAGCGGTATCAGTGGACTCAGACCATACCACGAAAGCATCCCCCAAACAGTCACACCTTACCCACCAGCCTGTCGTCTGCCAACGATGGCGTCGGGATGCCTGTTCTCAGATGCTTCCCGGCGAATTCTCCATCGTCCGCCCACTCTGTTCACCAGAAACCGCGACTCGTCAGAGAAAGCAACACTTTACCACTCGGCCGAGGTCCAATGGCGACAGTCCATTGCGAATTGGAGGAGTTTTCGGCGATGCACAGGCGCCAACATGGGTACTGTTACCATATGCCTGCTCCGGAGCCCCAACCTCAAGAGGGATCGTTGCACTATCTTGGTGCTGACACGCCTAGTGGTCCCACTGCTCATTTGCTGTGTCAGTTGCTCAACAGTGGCACGCCGATTGGTCTTGGCCAGGCGTCGTAACCGACGCTCGCCTCTAGGATCGATGGCCCGTGGGGTCCCACAGTTACCTCTTCGGTTGCTCGAAACTGTCTGGTTCGTCCAGTCGCGGTACACCTTCACAACGGCAGCCCTAGAGAATTTCACAAAGGTGGCCGTTTCTGAAATGCTGCCCCTCTTGGCCCGATAGCCAATGAACATTCCCTTTTGGAGGTCCGACAGGTCACTTACTCTGCCCATGACGGCGACAATTGCTGTGTTAACGGATGCTACTACACGTCTGCTGTTGTCAGGTTTTAATGATATGCAATGATTTTTCATCAGCATACCATTGGGACGTTCCAACAAGTTCGAGGAGAGGTGGTCATATTAATGTGTATCATACGTACACAAATGATGAGAAAGGAAAGAAAATACGAGCTTTTTACATTTTCTACATATTATGTTCGAGAAAATTAATTTTTGATTAAAAAACTTGGGGAGAAGTAAAAAGTCCAGATAAAGGG